>JAYRCO010000428.1:0-26436 GCA_037042815.1 Ceratobasidium papillatum | reverse complement strand
TGGGAAGTGCTCTCAAGGCAGACTTGGACAAAGTAATGGATGGGTGAGTTTACTGCGCGGCCAGCCATAAAAACAGAACCGCTGATGCTTTGTCCATCAGTATTACCGCGTATGGCATTCCTTACGACACTGGTGCCGAGTACGACGTGACAATAACCCAAGGGGCCGCTAAAACTGTGCAATATCTCAAAGACCAATCAGACCGCTGCCCTAATCAGCAGTTTATCCTAGGCGGGTATTCGAAAGGAGCCATGGTAGTCCATCGTAAGTCTTAAAACCTTTAGATATGCAAACCCTCCTGTTTATTCTGATTATACCTAGGGGTCGACTTGGGCCCCCCTCTCAAAGGCAAAGTGGCCGCGGTTACGGTCTTCGGAGATCCAAACAGACAGAACGGCCTACCCTGGCTAATTCAGTCGCCTTCCGTGGACATGGCTCCTCGTGATGGCAGCAAGGAAGGCCAGAATGTTGCTAGTTTCTGCAACAATGGCGATTTGTACTGCTATCCTGGCGGCTCGAGCGTTCCAGCTCATTTGGCTTACGCCAACGACGGAAGGTAAGCAATCAGCATAAAGCTACTACTAGGCCCAAAATAACAGCTTTGCCACAGTACTGATGTTGCTGCTAAATTCATCAAACAAAGAGTCTAGACTCTTGCAGTGATGGAGAATCGCACAAAACCTTGAGTCATAATTGACCTCTTGATGTTGTATATACCACATGTATGCGCAAGTTATTGTTAGATTATCGAGGTTACGTATTATCAGGGAGCAAGCCAGTGTGCAGGCATTTATTATCATCAGCGTATACAACTCCGCTTCTTCGTATCAATAGCGTGCAAGTCAGAGCTTAGTACCTTCATATCGGCTAATATACGCATAATCATTGAGGGAAATCAGGCTAGATTTGTACAAATAAACTCATATATGGATGTATTGTAGCTTGGGATAGGAGTAACAGAGTCATAAAAAGAAAGTCCTACAGCAAGTTCGAAGCCCCAGCACGCGGGACAATGCTTAGCTAAGCATTGGGGTTCTTGAAAGGCCTTTCACCCACTCACCAAACTATCCTTGATTGCTGGACTCCGCACCGAGTAATACATGAACTCCTCATTTTTAGATCCTGTCTCGTCTCTTATATCGTGTCGCATGAAGCAGAACACCACTTGGAATGAAATGTACTATAATACACAATGTTATAGACTGCGTAGAACTTGCCACAGCCAGGTAAAATGCAAACTCTGTCTCTAGTCATAACATTACATACAACCCAGCGTGTACTCTATACTACCGATCAATACCGAAATTCTCTCCAAGCGGGAACATCGCATTTGCCGGCTCTCCCTGCCCCTGATTCTCCTCTCTCTGCTCCTCAGCCCTCTGCGCAACCCATCGTCCCCTGAGGTATACTAGCCCCGAAATCAACGCGCACAAAACAACCAAAAAGACGGTCTCCAAAAATTCATCATCCTCGTCGTCTTCTGCCCGAGGCCTCCGCGCAGTCATCCCATCGAAAAAGTCTTCAGGTTGGTAATCCATATCAGCTTCCCCTCGTTCGCGTTCAATTTCTTGACCGCGTTGGCGTCCCCATTTCACAGGGTCTTCTTCCTGAGGATCGCCGACGGATGCGTCTTTGTTTTTGGTTTTATCGTTCGAGGGAGATTTGCCGGTCAGTCGTTTCGTAAAGTCCCATGGGTCTTCCCCTTCAATCACTTCGTCGAGTAAGAGTAAGGTCTTGTCTGTTCCGCCCGTGAAGGTGTAGTAGAGACTTTTGAGGTAGAGTCTGATCAAGGAAAGTGTAGCGGGGTAGTAAGCCTCGCTATTAGTCGCAAGGGCCATATCATAGTGTCGTTTCGCTAAGTGATAATCCTAAGTTACACACACGCTTAGCTTACAATCATCACTAGATTCATATGAAGCGTACCTTCGGAACCCCAACACCATTCTCATAACACCATCCCAAATTCCACATCCCGAGTGCGCTCAGTTGCGTGTCAACCGCGGCACTATAGTATCCCACAGCGCGCTGAACGTCTCGGGGTGTGCCGAGCCCATAGAAATGGTAGTCTGCGACCTTGACGAGTGCGTCAACATTACGCTGGGCGGCGGATCGAGTATAATGCTGAAGCGCGAGGCGGGTAGTCGACGAATTTGTCAAGGTCGGTCTGCGGAAAAGGGAACGGTCTGTATAGCAAATATAAGCGGCAAATTGTAGGAGTGAAGGACATGCGCACCTTGATCCAGGATGAAAGCTAGATTGTTCTGTGCAACCTCGTCTCCCCGCTCACTCTCCACACTCCACCTCAACATCTTTTCCTCTCCCACACTCCTCACTCCAGCGCCCATACTGCCTCCCATAGCCAGCTCTCCATCTTCCCTAAGCGGTCGCCAGATCCCTCCATCTCCGTTCTCACTCGGCAGAACCAGCCCACCCTCGTTTAGAGCCCAAGCACCACGTTCCGCAACGAGTTTGTGAAACGCGACAGCAACAGAACAGGACGGTTCCCGGGCACGTGCTCGTTGGGCATTGTAGGATGCGAGGTAGTAGTAGGCTTCAAACGGTGCGCCGTGTCGGATGGCAGTTTCGAAGAATGGGATTGCAGAGGCGTAGTCTTTGCGTTCTGTTAAGAGCAAAATAAGAACACGAAGCAAGAGGGGGAGAGACAGTGGACTCACCATAATATAGTTTCCCAAGGTTTACTTGAGCCTCTGCCAAGTCCTGTCCAGCCGCAACTCCGAAATGTTTCGCAGCCTTCTTGAAATCCGGCTGTCCGTCGTACAACCCATCTCGATAGATAACCCCCAACCCGTTGTGGCTCTCCTTCTCCCCTGCCTCTGCCCCACGAAGGAACCACATTCGGGCAACACGCACATCCGGTTTGACCCCCTCTCCACGGAGGTACATCTTGCCCAAATACGCGCAAGCAGCAGCCACATGGGGTGCCATGCTTAGCTCGTCCTTGGCAAGCTCCTTCTTCCCGGCCGACGGGTTGATTACACTATCCCGTGTCCAAACTTTCCTCGCCACGGCCCTAAAATATTTACTCGCACGCCAATAGTCCCGAGGAACTTTGCCAACAGCTTCACCCGCATAGATCGAGCCATGGTAGTAGATCTTGGCGAGCTTGAGCGCGAATTCGGGCTCAGATCTGTCGGCGTGGTATGTGTAGTACTCAAGAACATCGGCCCAGGTTTCGCCAGCCGAACGCGCGTTGGCAGCTGTGATGGGTGCACGAAGAGCGTTGTAGCCTGTACTTGCTACGCTCGAGCCATGTCCATACAATCCACCAGCGAGGTCAGAGAGTTTGGTTGGCTTGAGAGGGAGTGTACGGCCACCGGGTGGGCCGGAGAGGAAGTGTGTCATTGCTGCAAGGTTATATGAATAGAGAAAAGAAAGAGGCGCAGCGAGATAGCTCACCTTGGTTTGATGCACGTTCGTACCATTCTAACGCAGCCATGCAGTCCTCCGCAACGCCAATACCAGCCCAATGTCGGTATCCCATAGCCATTTGCGAGGCAGCATCTCCACCTGCAGCACCAAAAGTGTAATACAATGACGCCTGCCCATTCGTTTGGTTGAATATTCACTATAAGAACAGTAGGATAAACGCACCTTGGCCTGATCAACTGGCACAACCCCATCATATCCTGTTGCATAAAAGAATCCCAGCATTCCCTGGCTGGTCCCGTTTCCAGTCATCTGTGCGTGCTTTTCGTAGAGCTCGTATGCCTTTCTCGTATCCACGCTCAACCCGACGGGAGGATACATTGATACGTGTGCGGACACGTATAGCGCTTCGGTGCTACCCAGCTCAACTGCTTTATCCAGCAGCCCTAGGAGTCTTGATACCCTCTGCTTAACTCGTGCTTCATCTCGTGAGGCACGTGTCGAGAGGAAGGATGGGAGTAAAGATTGAGTACGGAGTTTGGTGACAATTCGGAGTGTGGATGCAAGCGGGCCATTTGGGTTTGGGTTTGGGAAGAGGGAGGTGAGCCATGGTGCTAATGAGGAGTCGGAAGGCGAGGCTGTAGATGGAGGTAGGGCATCAAGAGCTTTGAGGATGGCAAGTGCGTCTAAGAGAGACTTTTCGGCTATTGAAGATGTAAGTCTAGCTCAAGCTAACTAAAATAGCAACGCACCTTTTACAGCATTTGAGTCTGGTTCTGGTACACTCTTTGAGGTCGCATGATTAGTTGAGTTTGAATATTTAACGGATCAATCAATTAAACTCACAGTGGTTTCCTCAGTCTCAGGCACTATCGGCCGCGGCGTTTCCGCCTGTTGTACAACGTCGGTCAAGGAAGTTTCTGCACCCACGTCTGTCGCAGATGTAACGGAGAATGCCGCGACCAAGGTACATAGTAATAATGCTCGCCTCCTACGTTTAGGGAAGAGCATGGTGGCACGTAGCAAGTGACGTGGAGACTTGCCCGATGTGGACCCTGTTCTAAGCGCTAATAGACAAACACCCAATCACTTGAGTGAAGGCCCGTTTATGTAATAAGCGCCCAAATCGTCTCCCAAGAGAGTGCTAGGAGTTGAGCAGTTTAACGGAATTTTATCCGCTACCAGTAACTCTTATTCGGCTTCAATCATAGCACTGTAAGCCAGGTAGAGATTGCATTACCAGAACAAACAATATATGTGGTGGAAATGAGAACATGTATCTACTGGCCGTATATCCTCGTCTTTCATACAATCGACTTGTTACAGCTCGTTCGGGTCTAGTTATTCTCTAATATCTGTGATATTATATATCTAGATCATGTTTATCTCAAACCTATGATACAGGCTTGAGACAAACCCACTTACCTCCGCTTGAACTTGCGCAGCGCTAGGACGTTTTTCAGGCAAATTCTCCCAGCACCTCCTCAAAAGCAGCCATAGCCGATTATCTCGAGCACTATCTAGTCGTATATGCTCCACAGGTCGAGTGGGCATCGCTTTGTCTATTGTAACAAGTACAATCACTCGTCCTTCGAGTTTCCCGAAGAAAGGTACTTCGCCCGTAAAAGTTTCCTAAATACCTATATCAGCGACTAGATGAAGAGAAGTTAGCATAGAGTTTCACTAGTATAGTCTATACGCTCCGTCAGTTAAGTATGCTAAAATATACAAAAAAACACGTACCATGCCAAGCGCATATACATCAGCGGCAGGGCTGCACATGCTCGACCTCTCGTCAAGCATTTCGGGCGCCTTCTCGGTTCTCCGAGGTCAAGAGTCGACTATCTGCATGAAAAATGATATCTTACCATATATCGCAGCGTTGATTCATTTTTTTGGGTTGTGCTAGAGAATCCGAGTGTACTGTCTTGGAACACTGCACTTCCAAAATCCGTAATCATCGGAGTTCCAAACTCCGAGATGAGAACATTCGGCTATTTTGGATGATGAATTTTTCAAGTTCACCAGACTTACACCACTTACTCCTTTGAGGTCTCCATGTATCTATCAAAACGTTAGCACAACAATACCAGCTTCTCGCACAGCCCCAGCACTTACGATAGCTTGAGCATGCAGGTGGCGAAGTCCATCAGCAATATCTGCACTCTACAAAACTTCATTTTAAGAGCACAGCAGAACAAGTGAACTTACTAGTTCGTAACGGTCAATATTTGGGTGCCGTTTCAGATATGATGGAAGATCGCCATGTTCTATCCACTTTGAGACCATGCCGACCATGCCCCGAAACTCTACTAGACCGAGTAGCGAAAGTACGTGCGGATGATCACATTTCGACCAGATATAGAGCTCGCGAGCGGCATGCTGCAATTGAGTTAGATTAGCTGAGATCCGCTGAGAGATAGTTTACCTTTAGATGTTTTTGGCCTTTCTCATCATCCATAACCCGTATCCGCATCGTCTTAATAGCGACTTTTGACTCATCGTTCAGCTGGCCACGATATACATCACCAAATCCGCCTTGTGATATGGGATTGGAGCTACATGAGGTAATATCGACCTCTGGAGTGATATTGCGGCAGCCATGTTCGCTAAGGCGTTGAGCGATCTCCGTTACACTCTATACCTAAAATTGTACAGGCCAGAAGTGTTTCACGAGTTGAATGTCGGCGTACCATAAGACTTGTAACTTTTTCATTCTCAGTCTCAGAAGAAAAATCGTGCCTGGGAGTTTCGGACAGCCCACTAGATGGCTGACGATCCGCTATGCGCTAGTTAAAAGGTTCAGGGAGGTCATCTCGTATATATAGCTGTTATACAAACCACGTACCACCTGAATCAATCGGTAAGCCTTCAAGGATCTATCTATCGGATTTACAGTTTGAGTATGACTTACATACTAGAAATATGTCGTATTGTTAGAAACTTTCAATACTACGCCTGCAACTAGGTCGTTACGTACTCGCTATGGAGAATCCGGAGTTAGGTGAGAATTTGGACAGCGACGATAAGCTCAACTTGCCTCCTAAGAAATTGGACGTATGTGAATATTTGAAGTAGGCACGATTTGGCGACAACGTGAGGAACCTACCATCTACACAGAGAGGTTAGACTCAGGTGGTCAGCGAATGTGCATATATGAATCAAGCTAACTAGGATCATGACGTACTATTTGACACACGAGGCTCATTTGTGGACGCATTCGTGGATCTCGCGCCCAGCATCTTTTCAAGAGCTCCCACAGCTTGTTTGCGGCCGGGTCATTTGTTCGTAGATACTTACCCGATCGCTCAGGAATTTCATTTCGATATGCAACCTTGAGGATTACCGACATGTTGCCTACCAGTCATACTTACTGAGGCTGACAAAATATAATTGAACAAGAATGCCCATACTTTGTAAGCTGGTGAAGGGTACTTGGCCAGTTGTTGCTTCCTAAAGCAAGGTTGTCAGAAATCCCGGAAGCCCTATCAGAATAAAATAGAGGCTGAACCAGAATTGTCTAAGGAGGTTTATAGCATCATTAGGTTACACTGCATCAATGACGCGGACTAAAACACTAACCATGCCAAGTGCATATACATCTGTTGCCTTGCTCCTCGGAACACCTTCGTTAAATAACTCCGGAGCCTAAATATCACATTTACCACAGTATCGGAATCTACGTATTAGAGCTCTTACCATCCACCTCCATGTGCCTCCTCCTAAATCTCTCTCCGGCCAGTCAAACTCCACGACATGCTCTTCATTCATATCAGTCTCTTCTAGGACCGCTAGGTCAAAGTCATAGATCAATGGGAAACCATGTTTCGAGATTAGCACGTTATCCTGCAAGCTAGTAATCAACCCCCGCAAACTAGCAGAATCGGACCGTGCATACCCCTTTGAGATCGCCATGTACCTCCATTCATTATTCAGTGACTAGGGCTGACAAATTCGGCACACGAGAGATAGCCGACTTACAATCCCGTGGTTGTGCAAATATTTGACACCTTCGCATATTTGAAGGCACTATGTAGCAAGGGCATTGGTTAGATTTTCTAGAATAATCAAAGTATACATTACTATATGATTTGCATTAACGCTAGGATCTTTCTTCAATCTATCAAGTAAAGTTCCACCCTCAATCCACGGTACTAGTCCGGCGAGGCGGTCTTGGATGACTGCAAAGCCGAGTAGAGGGAGCACGTTGGGGTGATTACACCTGGACCATACATAGATCTCATGGGCAACGGACTGAAAAGCCTGAATGCAAGTATAAAAGGATTTTATGCATGGACGTACCAAGGTTTCATTGCCATCAGAATTGGATACACGAGGTACTTTGATTGCTACCTCTCTTCCATCAACTAGGGTTGTGTGATATACAACGTTACCCCCGCCATTTCCAGCCGGATTACCCTGAATACAAGAAGCGTCGAGCTGTTGTGTCAAGTTCTTGCACCCGATTTCAGTAAGTATTTGAACGACTGTAGATAAAGGCTGCGAAGTGCATAGGAGTCAAAGCACAGTTTCGCACGAGCGCTAGAATAAATACCGTTTCTTTGCTAATTACGTAACGTTTTTGACTCTGCGTTCACCTCTTAGTAAGAAACATGATATCAGAAATACCGGGTCCGATTGCCCCTAACTCACGCTACTCGTGGTCTGTGCACGATAGTCAATTCAAATATCAACAGAGTGCTAATGTCCATTACACACCGCGGATTCAGCATGGATTTCATTCATTTTTGAGTCCTGATTACGGTGGTGGGCAAGGGCAGGTTTAGCCGCTGATAACTCCTGGCTATATTCTGCAGACTATACCGCGGTTTGCTTGAGCGCTGTGACCTATTGAAATTGCTGTTTGCACTCCTTTTGATTTCGAGAGCCTAGAGTCTAGCCTTCTAGGGCATCATTAAAGTAGATAACGAAGGAACCACTTGGCATGTAGCTAGATTTATCTAGCCACCTATCAAAATAGGTCACAAGCGTCACTTTCCCAGGTATGCACACAAGCAAAAGAGCAGAGACAACCAACAAGTGCAGAATCACCATAAAGCTTGTGTAGCATCACAAATATGATGGTATGATGTTTGGGTATCCTCGGCCGCGGTGCATATTAGTAATACAAGAGCGAGATTACAGAGCGTTTTTGAGCCCCTTTTCAAGAACCAACACTTGCTTTACTCTCATACCAATATGGGTGATTCACTAAGAACTCCCCCAGCCTGCTACCCTTCGTGATTCCACCCAGTTCAATTCCAAGTTCAGTCCTTCATGTTCATTTGATTTCAATCCATTACATGCAATCTATTGAATTATGAGTACATGCAGTCACAGAACTATAAAAACACGTGTATACTATTACAAAATCGTGTATCCAATCTAAACCGTCCGAAACAAGTCCATAACAAACTCGTACTCACTCCTGAACCCAATCCTCCTTCTCCCGTCCACGAACCCAACAACTCACACCCTTTCCATACCGCTCAAAATACCCAGCCCAACTAACCTGCTCCAACCACGGCAAAACGCCTCCAAGAACTCGACACGCAGTGTTCTCAGCAATCTTCGTAGCCGGTCCAAATTGTTCGTAACACGCCGTACAAGGTGACGCCCACAGAGAAGGACAATGCAACGGCGCACGATGATGTGGATGTTGCAGGAGATGTAAATGATGTGGTGGTGGAGGTGGATTACCAAGAAGCGGGGCTAGAGGTTGATGTCCGTATGCGTTTACCGGTACGAGATGAGAGTTTGCCGGTAGATGATGTGCCGGGGCGTGGTGCAAAAACGAAGGCGCGTGATGATGTTGATGCGTCGACAACGCGATGTGCGGTGTGAGATACACGCCTAGATGGAGTATCCTCAGAGATCGGAGGGGCAAGAGATCTTGCGCCATGCTCATCTAAAACACGATGATCGTTAGCCGGTCCTCGGCAATCGGGTTCAATCCCCGAGATGAAATCGACTTACAGCGTATTCGACTGTTCCATCGTCTGAGAAATAAGCATCGTGGTCGTGGGGGAATGCAGGCCAGTAGGAGCACCCTTCGGTCGCACAGTCGAATAGTGTACATCGGCCTAGGCGGAGTTCTTCGAGTCTTAGACCGTCGCGTTGGACGAGAGATTGAAGCCGTTCGGCATCTGGCGCGTGTGCGTGTGCGATCGCTAGGCGTTTGAGGGTTCGAGGGACCGAGGGAAGAAGAGTATAGTACGTGTACCCATGTCGAGGGTCAAAGCTGACATCATTATGCGCATTGATGTGGGCTGCACGAAGTGCGGGAAATGAGAGGAGTCCGTCTGGACATGTCGTAGGCGAAACCCCCTGAGAACATACGTAGATCTCTCTAACAAAAAATGTGCCACTCAGTACATTATGAACTTCTATATAGGGTAACCAGCCCCCAGACTGAGACTCACCTGACCGAGAATCGAATCGCCGAGAGAGCGATAACCGTATGCCAATCGTCTTCATCCCGCACGATGAGCACACGGAACCAGGCCCGGAGAGCCACGTCGCGAGTGTCACGTGAGGCATTGGCGAGACCGGCGATGGTGCTCGACCAGCTTGGTTTGGCGGAGATGAAGGATGTGCCTGGGAGTGTTCCGCCCACTGAGACGACGTGGTGGGCTATCTTTAAGAATAGTTCGTTTGGGAGTGTGAGGAGCGATAGCCTATTGTATGCGAGAGGTGAGTTTGGGGTTGGCGGGCAGCACAGAGGGGAGAGAGCAGACCTTACAACGCGGACAGGAGTTAGTTGAGCACACGCCGCACGGTGACGGTGCTGAGTTTGATGCTTGACGTGCGGTATGAAGCTCACCATTGCCTGTGGTCGAGTGCCGACGAAAGAAGGGGGGAGGTCCAAGACTTGAAACAATGGCCCAGTCCAAAAGGGCAAAGCCTAGATTTTATACCAAGTTCCATGCATCCTCGCAGATCATTTTTTTATCAACTCGTCGGTTCGGTTCGACGGCAATTAGAAGTGACGTTCAAGCCGGGTTCTAGCAGTTGCCAGATGACGAATCTGAGCGCACGTAGACGCCAGGGGAGCCCGCAGCCGCAGCACCATGGGGACAAGAGAGGATACGAACGGGATTTGGCGCGGCTAAAGTAGTGTCTAGTCCTCGAGACGGGATTTGCGAGGGGCCGTACGGTGGGGCACTGCCGCACCCCCGGGGTGTGGTGCCGCCGGCTATGCAGATCCACTTGCCATAAATGCTAGCCGAGCCATTAATCCCGGTGTTCGCTCGAATGCCGAGCTTCTACGGGCCCCGACGATCATGGATTGTGCGGTCCGGCCGTGGATCGCGCTAGTTGTTTCACGAATGTTCGAGGTGAAGGTGGGAGAGCGCAGAAAGGTAGCAACGGTAACGCCGGTGCACCGGTAGTCACGTGAGCGGGTGACGTCACCCCACGCCTGCACTATTACCCACGACGAGCCATGACCGACACCCAGTACGACATTCTCATAATCGGCGCGACCGGCTATACTGTATGCCATATCGTTTAACAATGTCAATTAATCTAATGAGATAATATAGGGCCGGCTATTGGTGGAATATATCGGAATCCACAAAGTCGCACCCACGCTCCGCATAGCGCTCGGCGGTCGCACGCTGTCCAAAGTACAAGAGCTCGCATCCAAGGGCACAAACTTGGATGCTGTTCAGGTGGACGTAAGCCAGGCTGACAATGTCGAGGCTGCGGTGTCCAAGGCGCGGGTCATAATCAATCTGGCGGGTCCTTATTGGGCACATGGGTCCAACGTTGTTCGGTCAGCTGTTCGGATTATCATCGCTGGATTGTTTTTGACTATTTGTGGATGGCAGGGCGTGTGCGCTACATGGCGTCCATTATGTTGATTTGACGGGGGAGCCGTATTGGGTTGCGAAGATTATCGAGGAGTATGTGGCGGTTCGACTCTTATCTGGCGGCGTACTGATCGTGTGGCTTTGTCCAGATACGACTACCTCGCACACAAAAACAAAGCGTGCATTGTACCAGGCTCTGGGTTCGACTCTATCCCGTCAGATCTCGCAGCCTATCTCTCCCTTCATACTCTTGAGAAGAAACTAGCTGGATCGGGGGTACCCGGTACGTCTCACTTGCCCTCCAAACGCCCTCTTCTCACCCTTTCCCCTATATGCAGGACCGTTTGACATTAAATCCGTCGGTGCACATCGTTTCAAAGGATTCGGTCTCTCTGGGGGGACGGCAGCCACGCTCTTTAGTGGTCTAGAACAAGTCCCAAGCGACGCCCGAGCAAAGGGGTCCGGATGGGGGCTCAGCCCGGGTAAGCACCTACCCCTGTTTTACCTTCACCCAACTGAAACCCCTTTCTTTCTTTCCCTCGCTCTCTGGCTGGCTCATTCGGATATGCATCTTTTAACCGGTATCAATCCACAGTACCCGGCCCACAAACTCTTCCCAAAATCCTCTACACACTCCCCTACGTCCGCCCAACAATCCACGGCGGATTCTTCCCAATGGGCACAGCCAACGAACCCATCGTCCGCCGTTCATGGGGTCTTCGACATATCAATAACCTCTCCCAATCGACTTCCTTCTCCTACCACGAATTCATGGCTACAAAAACTCCTTTAAAGGGAATAATGACCAGTCTTGCGTGGTTTGTGTTTGGGATCTCGATGGTTTTGATTCCGCCAGTTAGGTGGCTTATGAAGAGGGTTTTGCCTGCGAGTGGAGGTGGGCCTCCGAGGGATCAGTTGGAGAAGGGGTGGTTTGAGATTACGAATGTGAGCGAGGCGAGGGGTGTTGTTGCTAAAAGCACCCTCAAGGGGAAAGGCGGAGATCCCGGGTATTATCTTACCTCTTGTAAGCCTCTCCTCTCTTGCCGCCTTGGTTAGAGTATTGATTTATTTGGCAACGTAGGGATGATATTCGAATCCGCCCTTCTCCTTCTTGACTCAAACAACCTCACGCCTCTAGGCCGCGAAGGCGGGATTTTGACCCCTTCAACGGCATTCGGACATCGCCTTGCCGAGGCACTAGAATCTACCGGCAAGTTCGAGACGACTTCAGTAATACTCGAGGATGGAGAATCGAAAAAGACTCGTTAATATAGGAGTCAACGGTGACGAAGGGGAGGAAACTGTTCTTGGTATTTATAGCTCTCGTGCTCTGTATCTCAACACACGAAATGTATCCCCAGTTTAGACAGCGTTTTGTTTGGCCGAGTCTCGTGATACAACGCTCAATATATGCGTTAGACATCATCCCGATTTGGGCACATAATCACTGGCCTATTTAAGAATTGACTCGATCGGACATCCTGATGTCGCCGCTGTGGTCGTTATCGTATGGATGTATGCGTCGACCATATGATCAGAAGCCCAGTCAGGGTCTCTGGCAGATCGAACAGGTGTGAATTTATAAGGCACGGCGTGGATCACGAGGTGCTGTTCGCTCCCTACCACCACCACCATCATGAAGGTCTCGGCCGTACTCGCGAGTTGCGTCTTGGCGGTTACTGCTACTCAAGTGCCTTGGCAGATACCTGCTAGGAACGTTTCTGCGTTTGGATCGAATGTTCAGCGGCTTGATCTGTCGGCCTTGTCGTCTGATGATTTTACGGTTGCTGGACATCAGGCTTTTCCAGCTCATCAAGTTCGAGTGAAACGCGTCAAGGACTTTTGTGATCCTACAGTGAAGTATGTCGTTCATTTTTCTCATTTTCTTTGACGTTCTTAATGAGAAGATAGGATGTACTCGGGGTATCTCGACGTTGATTATGGCGCCAAGCATCTATTCTTTTACTTTTTTGAGAGTCGGAACAAGCCTGATTCTGATCCTGTTCTCATGTGGTAAGTCCCATCCAACTCCTTCCAGATCAACTTGTATTCACTATAGTAAAAGGATCAACGGAGGACCAGGATGCTCGTCTTCTCTGGGACTCTTTATGGAATTAGGCCCGTGCACTATACATGGTCCCCCAAAAGTCGGTGGAAACGCGACTGAATGGAATCCGTATGCGTGGAACGATAAGGCGAATTTGTTCTTTTTGGATCAGGTAGGTTGTGTTTATGGTTTCTGAACGAGCTGTTCTGATTGTTGGTGCAGCCGTGCGTATATACTCCGTTGATGAGTTGTTCGCAATAACTAATAAAAATTTGCAGAGTTGGTGTTGGTTTTAGTTATGCAGGTATGTGGTTTGGTACATTTGCCCAGCGCGTTTTCTCAGCCAGCGATATTGTAGACTATGGAGAGACAATCGGCACGACTGAAGAGGCGGCTAAGAACGTTCAGGCGTTCGTTACGATCTTCTTTGAAACGTTCTCAAAGTTCAAAGGAGTACGATATTTCAGTTACCGGAAACTGCATAAGCTGACCAGTTTATAGAGAGACTTCCACATGTCCGGCGAATCGTATGGCGTAAGTCTGAATAGGCGATTCGAAAGCTATAATTTGACGGACTGAGTTGATTCTTAGGGACGTTATCTTCCCGTGTTCGCGTCCGAGATTGTGGACCAGAACAAACGCGCCGAGGCTGGTGGATTTGCTCCCATTAACTTGAAGTCAGTCTTGATAGGTAACGGAATAACGGATTCCAAGTCGTGAGTATCTTACCCATAAATATAAATTTGCCGTTAAGAATTGCTCAGGATGTTCGAGGCGCGTTATGAAATTCAGTGCAAGAACCTCTCTATTGTACCAATTCAGGACATCAGCACTTGTATTACGATGAAGCAAGCTGTGAGTAATCAGCTTCGTTTCCCTACAGGTTTCTGTAGATTGACTCTCATCCCTAGCTTCCTCGTTGCTTAAGTATGTATACAAAAGAGTGTCTCGACAGGGCGGATGCTGTGGGATGCTGGATGGCGACAGAATTCTGTAATAACATCGTAGAAATGCCATACAGGAACATGAGTAAGTATACTTACCTTTGCCCTGCTTCGCAATCCTTACTTTCTGCAGACCGAAACCCATACGACATGACAAAAGTAAGGTTGATTTCATCCCGTTGGTGCATAAATCTAACTTATTTTGTGTAGCCATGCATTGCCAAGAAAGGGTCCTCCTTATCGTGCTATCCTCTAACCCAGTATATCAACAACTTCTTGGATCTTCCCGAAACCAGGAAAGCGCTTGGAGTTCACTCATCCATTGGGGAATACAAAGGCTGCTCGACGGATGTTGGTGATCGTTTCGCGCAATCTTTGGATCACTTTCATTCAAACCAGTACTACGTCGCCGGCTTGCTCGAGCGTGGGATCAAGGTTCTTATCTATGCTGGGACGTATGACTATATTTGTAACTGGGTATGTTACATCATGTATACTATGTGGAACGCTTTCCAACTTCAGTTGATGGCAGGTCGGGAACCAAAAGTGGACGCAGAGTCTCGACTGGACTGGGAGCGCCGCATATGCTTCTGAAAAGGATCGCGAATGGAAGGTGGACGGCGAAGTTGCAGGAATCACGCGCTCTGCTCACGGGCTGACGTTCGCCACTGTCAATGCAGCAGGACACATGGTGGGTTCGCTTTTGCGTCGGAGATCCTGGGTCTGATTTGCGTTGTTAGGTCCCTTACGACAAGCCAAAGGAAGCGCTCGTGCTACTAAACAAGTGGCTAGAGGGAAAGGAGCTCTAATTCAAGCTGGTGAGGTAGTACAGGTGGTGAAAATTTAATCTCATGAAAATTGTTCGAAGCCGAGCTCTTGTCAATGACACTATGTAGGTTACTATTCAGGTTTGCTGGTTTCATTCAAAAGGTAGCCGTTCATAATCTTGCTGATCCGCTTGAATCGTTTATCCTCAACACACGAAATGCATCCCCAGTTTAGACAACGTTTTGTTTGGTCGAGTGATCCCGTGATACAACGCTCAATATATGCGTTAGACAATATCCCGATTTGGGCACATGATCACTAGCCTGTTTAAGAATCGAGTCGATCGGACATTCTGATGTCACCGCTGTGGTCGTTATCGTGTGGATGTATGCGTTGACCATATGGTCGGAGGCCCAGTCAGGGTCTCCGGCAGATCGAACAGGTGTAAATTTATAAGACACGGCGTGGATCACGAGGTGCTGTTCTCTCCGCACCACCACCACCATCATGAAGTTCTCGGCCGTAATCGCGAGTTGTGTCTTGGCGGTCTCTGCTACTCAAGTGCCTTGGCAGATACCTGCTAGGAACGTTTCTGCGTTTGGATCAAACGTTCAGCGTCTTGATATGTCGGCTTTGTCGTCTGATGACTTTACGGTTGCTGGACACCAGGCTTTTCCGGCTCATCAAGTTCGGGTAAAACGCGTCAAGGACTTTTGTGATCCTACAGTCAAGTATGTTATCTAAGTTTACGATTTTCTGATGAGATTTTTAATGAGAAGATAGAATGTACTCTGGATATCTGGACGTTGATTACGGCGCCAAACATCTATTCTTTTACTTTTTCGAGAGTCGGAACAAGCCTGATTCTGATCCTGTTCTCATGTGGTAAGTCCCATCCAACTCCTTCCAGATCAACTTGTATTCACTATAGTAAAAGGATCAACGGAGGACCAGGATGCTCGTCTTCTCTGGGACTCTTTATGGAACTAGGGCCGTGCAGTATCCACGGTCCTCCGAAAGTCGGTGGAAACGCGACCGAATGGAATCCGTATGCGTGGAATGATAAGGCGAATTTGTTCTTTTTGGATCAGGTGAGTTTTATTTATATATCTGGTCGCACTGTTCTGATTTTTGGTGTAGCCGTGCGTATATACTCAAATGATACATTGTTTGAGCGAGTACTGATAGAATTGCTGTAGAGTTGGTGTTGGTTTTAGTTATGCAGGTCAGTACCCCTAATACCTTTACTCAGCGTGTTTGCTCATGAATATGGCTAGACTATGGAGAGACGGTTAGCACGACCGAGGAAGCAGCCAAGAATGTTCAGGCGTTTGTGGCGATCTTTTTTGAGACGTTCTCCAAATTCAAAGGGGTGCGATATTTCAATTACTAAAGAAGCATCGGCTGATTATCCTACAGAGGGAATTCCACATGTCCGGCGAATCATACGGCGTAAGTCTGAACAGCTAAATCGAAAGCTACAAGCTGACGGATCTAGCCGGGTTCTAGGGACGTTATCTTCCCGTATTTGCGTCTGAGATCATGGACCAGAACAAACGCGCCGAGGCTGGAGGGTTTGCTCCCATCAACCTCAAGTCGGTTTTGATAGGTAATGGAATGACGGATTTTAAATCGTGGGTACCTCTTCTATCACAGAATATGAATTTCTCGCTGAGATGTATATTAGGATGTCCGAGGCGTACTACGAGATTCAGTGCAAGAACCTCTCTATTGTACCAACCCAGGATATTAGTACTTGTGTGGCGATGAAGCAAGCTGTGAGCAACCAGTTTTATTTTATTGCAGGTTCCTGTTGATTGAATTTCCTTTCCAGCTTCCTCGCTGCCTGAGTATGTACACAAAAGAATGCGTCGACAGGATGGATGCTGTGGGTTGCTCGATGGCGGCAGAATTCTGCCACAACATCCTCACCATGCCTTACAGGAACATGAGTGAGTGTACTCACACTTGCCCTCCTTCGCACTTCTCACTTTTTGCAGACCGAAACCCATACGACATGACAAAAGTCAGGTTGATTTCATCCCGTTAGTGCATAAATCTAACTTTTTCGTATAGCCATGCACTGCCGAGGAGCTATCTTCCTCGTTATGCTATCCTCTAACCCAGCATATCAACAAATTCTTGGACCTTCCTGAGACTAGAAAGGCGCTTGGGGTTCACCCATCTATTGGAAACTACACAGGCTGCTCGACGGACGTTGGTATCCGCTTCTCGCAGTCTTTGGACCACTTTCATTCAAACCAGTACTACGTCGCCGGCTTGCTCGAGCGTGGGATCAAGGTTCTCATCTACGTTGGGACGTATGACTACATCTGTAATTGGGTATGTTACATCATGTATACTATGTGGAACGCTTTCCAACTTCAGTTGATGGCAGGTCGGGAACCAAAAGTGGACGCAGAGTCTCGACTGGACTGGGAGCGCCGCATATGCTTCTGAAAAGGATCGCGAATGGAAGGTGGACGGCGAAGTTGCAGGAATCACGCGCTCTGCTCACGGGCTGACGTTCGCCACTGTCAATGCAGCAGGACACATGGTGGGTTCGCTTTTGTATCGGAGATCCTGGGTCTGATTTGCGTTGTTAGGTTCCTTACGACAAACCAAAAGAAGCTCTCGTGCTGCTCAACAAATGGCTGGAGGGGAAAGAGCTCTAATCTAAACTGGTGATGTAGTGCAGGTGGTGAAAATTTGAGCTCGTGATGAAAAGTATTGCTGGTATAACAATTTCTGTCGGGGCCGTTTCTTCCTGCCCGTAGACAATGTTTTTCAGATGAGAGATATTTTGAAGCCTAGCTGTTGTCCATGGCACTATACAGATTTATTCTTTTTATTTCAAACGTACTCATTCTTAACCCGGCTAATCTACTTAAATTGTCCAACTCATCTTCGTCGCCCACATCATCTCAAAGATTGCCCTTCGCCAACTCATGTAGCATCTTCACGGGTGGGATGAAGAAATAACCCCCTCCTCTTGGGATGATGAAATCGTGCAGTTCAATCACTCGGCCGTGTGTGTCAGTCGTAGTTCGAGCTTCAGCTTTATCGCCATCTCCATCGTTCGTTCCAAGCAACGACGTCCTGCCTTGGATCTGTCCGATAAGCGGGTCAAGACCTTTGACAAATGGTCCATCTGCGTGAGTCAACGGATGAGGGAAGTCTGGATTGTTGGCCCAAGCTAAAAAGTGAATGAGTGTCTGTCATACCCACACAATATGCGCACGTCGCTTACATTGTTGCTGGAACGCAAATCCTTGGTCGATCCGGCTTTGGTAGCCCACAAAGGCCAAGCCACGACTATTTTTAGTGCGCAATTCCTCGCCCCGTTTAACCTCTGGAGTATCAAATCAGCTCAAATATTTAGGATCTTGCACGTAGTATCAATTCTCACCATCGCCATACGTGATCCCGGCGCGCACCACGCTATGGTTATCGTCGCCAAAGTCTTTAATCAAACGGGGGTTCATCTTGCGTATATGCGCCGAAAATGGACACTTGGTTTGATCCTCAAGCGCAAATTCGAAACTGTTCACGAGTTCCGGGTTACCGGCTACGTCGAGGTCATCTTTCAAGGGATGAAGCTCCAGCGGTGTACCTAGTGTAGAACATTTAGCTACTACTTCTAGGCGATTGTAATCACACAAACCGCTCGGCCAACGTCCCACAAATTGTGCAGCCCGAAGGTCCGCTCGTTTCTGGATTTCCTGCTTTGGGAGCCCGGGTGACTCTCGTTGAATAGAGTCTTTGACAAAATTATGGAACTCGGGAACGAGCTGGTCGAGTTGCCGGTAGGCGAGGAAGCTGCCGTTGATAGACCACTCCAGGCGTTTTTTCCGCTGAACGGGTTTCGAATTGGGTACAATGTCACCCTCATGGCCCAAGAGTACAATTCCTAGACATATCGATTAGCTTATAACAAAATGAGGTTGTAGTTTGTGTCGTACCTGGTTTGACCGTTCGCTGCCCTGGTACTTTGCGACATTCTGGATATACACCATCAAGGAATGGGTTCGATATTCCATCCTTCCTGAATCAAAAATAAGTAATTGCGCTCACTGAGTATACCAAGTCTAAATCACTTACCAGCCAAAATGCTCGTGGTCCTATATAGGCCCAGGGATCAGTTATCTTTGTAAGATCGAAGAGATGCTTTAGCTTACTTTGTTTTTACCCTCACCTACGTGTCCCGTCAATACATAAACTATTTCAGCACCTGGTTTCAATGTTTGGCCAACCCATCCACAGCATTCCTCCAAGTGCTGGCTTGTATCACTGACGACAAGCAACAAACCGTCGATTCGTTTCTTGTTCTTTGTACCCTTGAATTCATCGATCCAATCCTTTGGCAAGGTGGTGGCGCCGTCAATTCGATCGCCAAGTTCACCCGCGTGGGGCAGCTGTCCGAGCTGGAATAGATCATCACCTAGTTCAGAGGCTTTCTCTTCGCCGATGAGTGCCGCAAGACCAGTATTGGCCAAGCCGATGTTGATGAATTCAACAGGAACCAGACCCGCTTTCTTTTGCGCCTTGTGGTCCATAATCTCTTTGCGTGAATTGACGACGTCTTGAGCTGAGGAAATCCTTTTAAGCAGTTCGGGCATGACTTCACGCTTAAACTTGTCTGCAAGAGCGTCAATAAGCCACCCCTTAGCTCATATTGAAAAACACACATACCTGGATTGCTGATGGTCTTGGATTTTTTTCGGAAAGGAGGCACTGGATAGGAAATATTAATAATGCTACGAGACTCCAAGACAAGGTACATGCATAATATCTCCTTGAACATCTGAGAAATCAACATCAGATTTGAACCCAAAACCAGGCATTGGATTCAGCGGGCATTCAGTCGTGTGTTCGGGGATAAGCAATTTTCCAGGCGTCATCTTGCTGTAAAGTATTTATGAGTGAGAAGGAAGAGGAAAGGGCGGCTATACTGAAACCCTATTGAGAGGCCCCTATTATATACCATTAATTATCAGTAGGATCATCATCCTCTCCGAGAGAAGTTCCTATTTAATTTATGGGGTGTCTTTTATGGACCCCAGTTCTTAGACACCAAAACGTCGCATGTATTCACCTGTCAAACGCTAGTCGCGGTCAGCATATCGCGATAATCGGATGGAGCTTGTATGTATATATCGGACATAATCCACTGTTCGAGGCCTAGATGCTTTCCTGCATGGCCAGAAATCGTAATGAGGGCGGTATGTCATTGTCGTCGGCTGTCATTAGCCGTGTGCGGAGCCGAGCAAACCGGACAGGATGGCTCCCAAGGGCCACGATTCTGGGTAGCTTGGCCGAGGAAGCTTGTTACACAGTAGAGATAGACATCTGGGCTATACCTATTACTTGACATTCCGGGTATTCCAAGCATCTGCGCTGCCAATCAGTACACACCGATTGGCTCCTCATGTAATCAAAGTGACAGCCATGGATCATGGGATGTAGTATGTCTAGATCTAGAAAAATAGTCTAGACAAAGCGGCACAGTTTGCTAGAGGAAGTTGAAGTAACGCTGCCGACAGATTCCAGCTTGGCGAACGCGCTTTCAGGTACACGACGCCAAGATCCTGAATCGCGCTTAGCCATAAGCGCCCACACAAGACGATTGGGATCACGTGCGTAACGGGAGAAGCACAGCACCAACACATGACCGGCGGAGAATTCGACATCTTAATTATTGGGGCCACAGGCTATACCGTAAGTCTTGAAGCAAATGCAGCCGAAGTATCTGTTAACACTTGAGTAGGGCCGTCTAGTGACAGAATATCTGTCCACACACAAGCAGGTGCAAACACTACGTGTCGCGCTTGGGGGTCGTACACTCTCGAAAGTCAAAGAGCTCATATACGAGTGCGACAGCTTTCAGCCAGTATACGTAGATATCGATGACGAAGCGAGTGTTCTGGAAGCAGTCTCAAAGACCAAGGTCGTAATCAATCTCGCGGGGCCGTACTGGCCGCGAGGCTCGGTGGTCGTTCGGTGAGTTGTTCGGTCAGTTTTAATACTCGAATAAAATATTGAATTCTTTCCTTTTAGGGCTTGTGCGCTTCATGGCGTCCACTGTGTTGATTTGGCGGGAGAACCACATTGGCAAGCCGAAATCATTGAACAGTAAGTCGTTATTCCCCCACCACTGACGCCGCACCACTCACATGTCACGCGACTCAAGGTATGACTACCTCGCACACAAAAATAGAGCATGCATTGTACCTTGTTCAGGATTCGACTCAATACCATCGGACCTGGCGTGCTTCTTGGCCACTCAGACACTGGAGAAAAAAGTTCTGGGGTCTGCTGGGCCGAGTGAGTTATTTCGACCGGTGTTACCAGCACAAGTGAACTTACTGAGCACCCAGAACCGTTGCATGTAACATCCACTTCTGCATTCCGTGGCAAGGGGGGTGTATCTGGAGGAACGATGGCCACCCTGTTCCATCATTTGGAGATAGTCCCGTCAGAAAAGAGGTCAGCTGGAAGTGGGTGGGGTCTTAGTCCAAGTACGTCAAGCTCAATCATGTTTTTTCTCTTAACTAAGCATTCTTTGCAGTCCCCGGCCCTGCAGGATTCTTGAATCTCCCAAAACTTCTTTACTCCTTACCCCGAATCCGGCCTACAATATATGGTGCTTTCTCGCCAATGAGCGCCGTTAATGAGCCAGTTGTTCGTCGATCATGGGGTCTTCTCGAACGGCAGCGTCGTGAAAACGCCGTGAAGTCTTCGAGCCGCGTCACAGCGTCGACGTTTTCGTACACCGAGTTTGTTGCTACTCCCGGACCAATTTTGGGGATAATCGTCAGCCTGGCGATTTTTATCATTGGAATCTCGCTAGTCCTACTCTCGCCTGTTCGATGGGTCGCTAAGAAAGTCTTGCCCAAACCTGGAGAGGGGCCATCAAAGGAGGCGTTACGAACAGGATGGTTCGAGGTTGTCAACATCACAGAAGCTGAGGGCGTCAGCGTCAAAAGTGTTATAAAGGGGAATGGCGATCCAGGATACGGGCTGACATCAGGTAAGCGTTGTTTTGCTTATGGTTGTCACAAGGCTGTAATAACAATAATGAATTGTTCCAGCCATGATTTCTGAATGCGCACTTTTGCTCCTTGATACCTCGAATCTAACATTGCTGGCTCAGGAAGGAGGGATTTTGACTCCAGCTACCGCTTTTGGGGAGAAGCTTTCTCACGCGCTTGTAGCTACCGGGAGATTTGAGATTAGCTCTGAGATGTTGGTTGACGGAGAATCAAAGAAGATACGATGAGGCCTTGCTGGGGTTATGTCTTCATTTAGTATTGGGGTCGCATAGATTAGAAATAGGCATGTCTTAGATGATAGACGTTATTAGAAGAACGTTTAGTGGATGGACCAAATAGCTTTTCACGTACATGATACGCAATACGCACTCCTTTCGACTATCAATGCTTTGTGGTACAAAGGTGCCCAGCCCGAATACTCTTGGATCAAATGATTAGGTTGTGCGAACACTGAAATGTGTGCTAACAGCGGGCCAAACCCATTCATGGTCAAAGATAACATTTTCAAACTCTACCGGTGGGGCTATTACCCTACTTCAATAATCGAAATTCTTCACATTTTGTTCTCCTGTACTGAAAGTATTTTCGCTCTGTACGAACTGTTGCCTTGCCTTGCTGGGCTATATATGTGTATATTTGAAGTGACTGACAAACAAAAAATCCACACTGTTATGTTTAATCGCCATGTGCCTCTCGTGACAAACCTAGTACCTGTCTACAATAGACCACGTTGTCAAAACATGACAAGCATGATTGACAACATAGAGGTCGCTGCAATCTCGCTGCTCTACATCCACCGGTCATTCTAATAGCCGTAATTTTACGACTCCCTGGGCGGCCGGTTGTTGTGAGCTGTATTCTAGGCTCAATCCCCTCCTCCGATACTCTTGCATCTTCTGGTTCACATAATACGTATCCGAAGGTACGGACAAGCCAGGACAAATCGTCCACTTCATTGTGCCGCTCTACAGGGTCGTGTCTTAACCTTGTTGGCGCTTTTACTTGTTCGCTCATCGGAGTCGGCGGGTTAGCGTCAACATGTGGCCGTTGGTGTGACACTTCAGGTGACTCCGTGCGCGGGTTTGAACTCGCCCGCTGAGATTCTTGTTGCCGCTCAAACTGTCCAGTGGCATGAGCTCGCCGCAATGGACGCAACTATGATACAGCAGGTAGCTTAGTTTATGCTCAAATCGTATAATAAAAAGAAGCGGAAGTCTTACTACTTGTGCTAAGTTGTGAGCTACATCATGTGCCGTAGGACGGTTGGTAGGCTCATTTGCCCAGCATCCGCTTAGGAGCTCCCACAAACGGTCGTAGTGCCTGGGACTATACTCACGTAGGCCGATTGCTTCAGGTCGCTCAGGAGGCGCCTTTAACAAGATGACCAAAGCCATAATTCTCAGGTCCGACTTGCCGAAATATGGCACCTTGCCAGTGTACGCCTCCTGTAGAACTGTTATGGGTAGTTATGGTCACAATAACCGACAGAAACGCCTTACAAGTATAGTCTATACATTTCCATGCGGTTGTATCAGTACTTCTTTGACATCAGGTGGGATCAGGATACCTACCATTCCAAGCGCATATACATCTGC
This sequence comes from Ceratobasidium papillatum, assembly GCA_037042815.1. Taxonomy (NCBI): domain Eukaryota; kingdom Fungi; phylum Basidiomycota; class Agaricomycetes; order Cantharellales; family Ceratobasidiaceae; genus Ceratobasidium; species Ceratobasidium papillatum. The sequence goes on along the minus strand of JAYRCO010000428.1, from coordinate 2,829 downwards.
TTCTCGGCTATATGTGCCCTCCCGATCATCAAGCAATTCGGGTGCCTAGTATCTTGTTGTCTGAGACCAAGATATAATAATATGAGTAAAAAAAGCTTACTGCCCATCGTAATGACAAGTGCTGCTTGCGCGCTGTGGGGGTAAATCGTAGTGTACGATATCGAATAACCGCGTTGCCGAAGTCTGTGAGCATGGGCCTCCCGGTATTGCTAATAAGAACATTGTGCTGCAATGAAAACTTGTTAGGGTGCTGCAGAAAACCTTGAACACATAAACACCTACTCCTTTTAGATCACCATGCACCTACTTCATTGTTAACAAAGGGGACTGATAAATGCAGGATAAGAAATATCTACAATATTATTGTCGTGCAAATAAGCAAGTCCGCGAGCTATCCCAACACTCTAAAATAGGTATGTTACCCAATTCAAAATGGGGACAAATCTCCAGAAATAGCTCGGCTTACTATCTTCACTGCCTCACAGCGCCCTCGGCGAACTTTAGCATAAGATGAGAGGCTACCATGTCTAGCCCATGTTGACACCATCCCAACCTGGTCTCGGAATATTACTAGCCCTGTAAGCGGAAGCACGTTGGGGTGTTGGCATTTTGACCAGACGTAAAGCTCGTGGGCTGCGTGCTATGCGCGGTTCTTCGTTTGGATAGTTATTGAGATACCAACAATGGCGACTCACCTTCAAAGCCTTGTGGCCCTTGTTGGAATCGTCAACAAGTAGCCTCAGGGTTTTTATTGCTACCAAGGTTCCATTCAGTAACCTTCCACCGTAGACATCGCCGAAACCACCATCAGACAAAGGTTGGGTACTGCACGAGTCAGTATCCAGCTGGCCTGTAATGTCCTGGCATCCGTGGTCTTGCAAATGTCCAACAATTTCGGCCGCCGACTAAAGTCAAAAATATGATTGAAGTCTTTTCATATCTGCGCGCAATGAAATACGGACCATTTGACTACTGATAGTAGCATTGAAACTGGGTGGTAGCTAGGAAAAGCGATTGTTTTAAGCATCGTCGATTACCCAGATTTATCATGAGACACATACCATACTCGCTAAAACTCCAGCTGTCCCAAGCCGGATTAGCGAATAGCGATGACCAGTAGAGGTGGTGAAGAGTAAGCTGGCGGACTAGCGAGTAGAGCAATGGACCTTTATCAGGTCACTATCTCGTGTCAGGGTCTTTGTTCATCCAAAACGGCAGTTTTTGTCGGGTTGCAGGTGAGATTCAACCTTTTTGACCAAACATTCAATTCATGCTTTCTCCCCGTCTAGACTGCAACGGCCATGGACAAGGGGTCCAAGGTAAGTTCTTAAGTTATTTTTATTCCAGCTAGATTCGCGCTAGTCGATTACAAAGAGGTTACAACCGAAGCATGAGTGCTCATTTTCTTTCCCGAATCAATAATCACAAGGTATATCAAAGTATGCAATGTTTTCGTACACAAAGGTACTAGCACAACAACTTCCAGGATAAATTGACTTTGCAACACCTGATAGAGACGCATCGTTTGGACAAAGGCCACGTGCAGCACGAAGGAACGTTTAGCTAATGCAAGTATTTTGACAACTGAAGTCTGTTGGAAAATGGATAATTTTAGGATTCATCAAGATTGTATGTGATTCCAAGACGTCCGAGTTCTCAAACGTAATACAGCCGTAGTGCCTTATGAACAACAAGGTGGCCACACATGTTTACGTCATTTGGTGCTGCCTAGAACCTGATTCTATTGGTGAAGTTCGCGAGCGCGACTGCACCGCTACGATGGTAGTGAGGCGAAAATAAATCCTCTCAGGACCGCATACAGAACCGAATCCAGAACGCAGGTGACAGTGATACTACTGGCCGTTTTTTTAAAAAAAACTTTTATAGGAGGCGCATCTGAGTGAGGTAGAACACCACTTCAGCTCTGTTCAAAGGGAAGATGTATTGTCATTTACCACCGTATGACACAGCTTTATTTGTGTGGCGATATTCCCCCTGTCTATCTACAGAAACTTCTAGGTTATGACTGCATACATGGATTGTCACGCCAGGTGAGCTCGCTGGCGATCTACCAAGAGCATAGGTTGCAAATAGCATGCTCTTGAGCGCAAGCGTATTGGATAGCTGCCCGTAAGGGCTAAATCGGCACCTAACCTATCCTAAACAATTCCAAGCGGTTCTATCGGCCAGTAGCGCCTTTGACACAGCCACGTGTATACAGAGACAATTAAGATGAATTTGGTAACTCGGGTGGCGGGACTTGACAGGTGTGGAGCGGGCCGATCGTTGGCCAGCGACTCGTGTGAACAGCGTCTACTGGTTGGGCAAGCGCTATGCGTGGCCCTCCACGTCGTGCACGGGGTATTTTCGCAAATAAATGACATTGGTGCATATACCACACAGAACGCATGGACAGGTCAGTATATAGTCTAAATTTGGTAACAGCCCTGACAGGTGGAGATGTGCCAGCTCCACAACTTGATTTTGAAATTTAAAGATGTATGCTCATCTGTCCATGCGTTCTGTGTGGTATATGCACCAATGTCATTTATTTGCGAAAATACCCCGTGCACGACGTGGAGGGCCACGCATAGCGCTTGCCCAACCAGTAGACGCTGTTCACACGAGTCGCTGGCCAACGATCGGCCCGCTCCACACCTGTCAAGTCCCGCCACCCGAGTTACCAAATTCATCTTAATTGTCTCTGTATACACGTGGCTGTGTCAAAGGCGCTACTGGCCGATAGAACCGCCACCAGACCCTCACCATTATTAAGCCGAGCTAGGCCGGAACATACCACCGGCTGTTCCGGCCTAGTTAGCCCTCGGC
>JAYRCO010000427.1:0-26485 GCA_037042815.1 Ceratobasidium papillatum | reverse complement strand
AGCTTACCCCTGATTTGCAATTACAGAGTCAGCACTCCCTCTCTTTTTGGGCCCACCACTGCGCCTCGAAAGTAGTCTAGGCACTTGCGCCTCACTTCTACGAGTTGAAAGATGTTAAAAAATCGTGTTTCTGTGAAGAAATGATCTCAGACCAGCTGAAAAATACCTGGGGGTCATTTTAGCAGCTCAATTTTCGATAAGTAGTGTATGACAACGAGCTACCTAGCCCTGCACCTGCGCATAGCTGAGGCGATTCGAACGAGCACCTATACGCATCTGTAGCTGCTCTATTGCCTGAGTAACAGCTGATCAGTGCAACATTTCCTTGAGCATTTCAGCAGCAAGGCTCGTTTTTAAATCGCTCGATTTTCGTCGTTTTCTTTGTGCTCGCACTTGCGCAGCCCTCTAAGGTTTGTGTACGTATTTTCTTTCTGATTTTGAACGATGTACATAAAAAGATACAGCTGAAAAATGGGGGGTCTATCCGTCGCTCAAATAAGTAGTTCTACAAGCGCCAAGTGCAATCATATATGAAAACCGCTGTAATGATTCAGCCGAAGGTTTAGCTTGATGTTTAGATAAAGACCATCACATATAATGGATTAATCAGTAGTAATCCCAATCAACCAGTACATCGTAACGGGTTGCTCATGAACGATTCAGAGAACTCACTGCTACCTCCTAGTGACGGTAAGATCCTCCAGTTTGATTAAATTTAGTTTAATTAACCCATATATTATGCAAAATAGTCTCTACTGGCACGGACCTCACTGTTAGGGAAAACAGTTCCCGTTCGCCGACTAACGCCCTTTCGCCTACTGTTTTCAGTCTGTAAATGTATTTGTTGTTGCATACATGTTCTCTTCTGAGTCATCTTGGCGGCTCTCGCGCTTGTGAGATTTTGGTTTAGGTCAAGCAGCAATGTATACACACTTTGAGCTAGGCTCATGGTACAGTCACGTACTATTCAACGTGGCAAGCTCAGAGTGCAAAGTATGTGGAGCCTTGATCCTATATTGCCGCTGCAGTAAAACTTAGACAAGAGATTGGATTACAGAGTGGCTCAAGTATCACTCTGAGACTGTATCTTTTGGGTTTTACAATAGTAGGGCTGTTAATACGATTATGCCTGTGCTATGCTTGCCACATATCTGACCAGAAATGTGCTTTACAAAATCAATTGCAGCATATACTCAAAAAATCTATTTTGGGGTTTGGTTTCTCTATACATGCACCCTGGTCAATCGAGATTCAAAGTTTTGTTGCTGTGTACGAACGAGTTTAGAAAAATGATTATGTAAACATACAGCCTGAGAGGTCGTCGCTTGTCTTTTTTTACATCGTAGAACGAGGCTGCATATCAATGTCAAGTGTGACTGACGCCCGGTTTGGTACATCTCCGGCTCCGAGGCTGGACCGCTCCACAAGCGCACGGCGATCCTCACGTGAGCGCGAACAGCAGTCTGACGTGAGCACGTGGTCTCTCTCATTTCCGGTCCCGCCACCCTCCTTCATCCCCAACTTTTCTTTCAGCGACTCTAGACAACACAGACCACAAACGAACGTACCAATAGAAACCGCCGTACCGAGATGGCCAATAGCCGATTTCCTATAATTTACCTCGGCTAGGGCAAGCGTACGCCGGCTGATTGCCGGAGACTTCTCGACCACACGACCAGGACTCAGATCTCCATTCCCAAATGGACATGGCCATGGATTCCGAGCTTCGGCCCATGCGGGGACACGTCGCACACTTGGCCGGCCTTGTGACTGTAGCTGGATGCAACGACCACCATGCGCCTCGACATCTCATTCCTCGTCGGCGTCTGGCTCGAGGCTGTCGTCTATGGTGAGCTCGTAGTAAATGTATTAAATATTATGCTAACCAACTGCAGGCATTTACCTGGCTGCCTTCGGTGTCTGTCTTTGGCTGTTCAGGACTCGGACACCATCTGTAGGACGAGCGTTGCCAATATGGCTCGTTGCGCTCTTCATCCTTGCTACGGCTCATTGTGCGCTCTCGCTGAGTGCGGCGCTGGACGCATTTGTGAGGCAGATGATCCCGGTGTATGTTCTCCTTCTCGATCAATTGGACTTGTTGCTGACTTTGATACCAGGCATGGATCTCTGTATCCCTACCCCACACCGTCCGCCCCGTTCCCCTCTCAATCCCAAACACCCCGACCAGGACAACCGAATCCCAGTCCGATGCCAATGCCCAGCTCAGGGCCATTTCGACATGATCCAGTCTCGTACATCTCCAACCGAGCTCTCCCAACGAACCTTGCATCACTCGGAGTCTATGCAGGAATCATACTGGTGTCGGATCTGATGATGCTGTACCGCCTACTGGTGATGTACAAGTACAAGTTTGTGTGGACGGTGATCCCGGCGCTGATGAGCGTCGCTTCTTTTGGTGAGTTTCGGTCTGTTCTTACCACAAGAAGAAAATGTTGATTTAAGAAATTCTAGTTATTTCGATGCTCGTCGTGAGCAAGTACTCCAAAGTCGACCTTTCCCTGTCCAAAGATCACGTAGACAGTCAACTAGCCGCCGTGGATTCATGGGTCCCTCCGGTATATGCGCTCTCGTTCTTAGCGAGCCTAGCGATCACAGCCTTGATGATGATTCGGGTACGCCTTCCCATTCCATTCAATCTCTCATCCCAGCCTGACACCTCACTCAACAGACCTCATTCACATCCTCACCACTCAAACCCACAGTCCCCGCATTTGCTAGACGCGGAAGGAGACACGCAAGATCGACGAGTTTGACAGCCGGAGATGGGTTCGTGTTTGATATAGACGAACGAACCGGGCCGCTCCCTGCCGCCCCACCTGCTTCTGACTCTGGCCCACGCTCCACTGTGTCTGGTGAGTGTCTTTTGGCCGAGTCTTCTCCGTTTGTCTACCTCTGCTCGGATGTTTTCTTCACGTTGGAATTATTCTCGGGCATTAGAAATGTGCTAATTCTGGCTTGTTGATAGCTCGATGGGTGATTCTCGCTGGCTTGATTGAGAGTGGAGCGTTTGCGCCAGTGTTCATGCTCGCTGCGTTGATTTTATATGTCGCTCAGGGCGGACAAGAGGTTCGTCATTTTCTAATTCACTCCCTATACCCATCTAAACTCGATCCATAGACGCTCCTGGTACCTCTCCTCGCACCTCTCGCAGCCCTCATCCCAACACTCCAGATAGTCCAAATCCAACTCGGCCTAGACTCCTCCTCTCGTTCCTCCCCATCCAATTCCCCGCGTACATCCACTACTGCTGGACCTGCGAATGAAGCACGAAGCCCGTACCTCGTTCCTGCTACTCGATACAGAGACAGCTACTCATCGGACGAAGAACAGGAGGAAGTGGAAGATAAAGTCGACTTGCTAGATCAAGCTATTGTGAAGAGGGATACGGGCAAACGACCAGAGGGTGGTGCGAGACGGTGGAGTGCGCGTGGCGTGTGGGCTTGGCGCGGGTCTGGTTCGGGGTCTGGGTCTGGAAGTGGACATGGAGGTGGAAATGGGTCACAGTCGAGTTCATCGAATGGAAGGCCCGAGCCGGTTGTTGCGATGCAGATGCGAGAGATGCCGTCTCGTCCTTCGGTGCCCAAGGATAGCGAAGGTGGAGTCTGGGAACGAATTAAACTGGACGACCCGGCGCCCGCTTCTGCTACCAGGAAGAACACGCTCAAGAAAAACAACGGACCGGTGTTCAAGGAGATGATCTCTAAACCTGTGCCAGTGGCCGCCGACTTTCCGCCTCCGACAACTGCGAACATGCCGAGCACGCCGTTGCCGAGTTTTGTTATTTCGAGCGCGCAGGGAGGAACGATAACCAAGGCTTCGGTTGCACCAGCCCCCGGCTTGACCAGGATTCCGAGTGGGACGTTGGGAAGAGTGCCGAGCGGAAGTCTAGGAAGGGCATCAAGTGGAAAGGACGAACACAAGTACCACTACCGTATGCGTCCGCGCGAAAAGACTGCCACCTCTCTTGCGGCTTATTTGACCGCTCAAGCAGAGGAGGTCTTGTCAACTTCCGGACACGAATCGAACCAGAATCTCAAGGTCGGCTCGTTGGGCAACTCGGCGGGCTCGTCAAACGGCCATGCGAACATGATGTCTCTTCCGTCGACCGTCCCAACTTCCCCAGCATCCGGTTTCACATCTCTCGCGCCCATGTCGAATAACCCGTTCCGATACGACGCTGCTACACCTCCTCCACCACCACCTCAAGTCCAGTCTCAACACAAGAGGTCCTATTCGGATTTACAACGCGGTGATGCTCCTGTTCCAAACATGACTGGCGTCGGACTCCCAGGCCCCTCCCGAACGCCTCTCACATTCCCCTTTGCTCCTCCTCCTAATGCCGCAGACGAAACTACTCCAAGATGGGCTGCGCTTCCAGGTGCACCATTCATCCCAGGTCTAGGTGGAGGATACGGGAAGAGGCAATACGAGCGAGATATGAGTCCCGCGCCGGGGTTGCAGCAGGATTATATGAGAGCGCGGGACGAGGTGTTGAGGCAGATGCAAAAGGAGAGGGAAAAGATGGCTGCGATGTCTGATGATGAGAGTGTGTATAGTACTCAGCCTCGGATGATGGGTGGACCTGGGTGGAGGGCGTTTCCGAGTGGTGGACGGTAAACGCTGAGGCGACGTGGACCAGGATGGATGGATGATGAAGGGGCCCTGCTTTGGAGTTTCCGATCGAGTGAGACTTCGGGGTACGGCTGTATCGTATGTATTATAGACACTGCTGTTCAAAAACATGAGAATATATCTTGTATCACACTGAGTTGGGTCGTGCAATCGTGAATCAATTCTAAGAAATCCGGGGGTCGTGAAGAGTAATGTACACCGTATAGATAACACAACAGATATGTATGTATGTAGGATAAAAGGAAAAGAGATAGACTAGATGAGTGTGACGCCGATGGGTGCTCCGTTCTCGTCCCTGTAGTTACCAGATGAGTACATACGGAAAGAGAGGAAGGAAGAGCGTGCTCACACAACACCATCGACCATGACGGGGATTGGGATCAAGTTGAACTGGACGCCGATGTGTGCCATGAACCTGTTCAGGTTACGTTCGCGCACGTCGTGTTCGCGTAGGCCATAGTCCCGAACGAGGGCGCGTGCTTGGGCGCCTGCAACGAATTGTCAGTTTCTGTCTGTTTTATAATGCAGAGGATAAACGCACTGTCGTATGAGAACAATTGACGAAGTGTTTCGGGTGCTAGTGCAGACTCTTCGCCGTTGGGCTTCACAACTGGTGCCAACGGATCGTCCAAGTTTGTCGAGCGCAACGTTGCGTTCGATCGACGTGCCTCGCTGCAAAATTACCCCGCCGTCAAGACATGTAGACACCGCCCCATGAAGGAAAACGCACCTATTCAACAACGAATGCCGAACCTCGATCAACTGGCGTTTACTCTCGTCCGCCTGTTCCTGCAACGACACCGGAAGATGTTCGGCCATTTGGTCGTGCACGGCCGCACGGACTTGCTCGGTGATTTCCAGGCGAATCTGTTCTTGGATCTGGGCGCGCATGTGATCTGCAATCTACGTGGGCCGTGTCAGAAAGTTGATAGGTAGAGAGGGGAATGGACGGAACTTGTTCTTTTAGGACGTCCTTGACGATATGTTTGATATCTGCGATTCGTTGGTCTTGTTTTTTGTCTTGTGCGCGGAGTTGTCTAAGGTAGAGTGAGAAGCGGATGATATGTGAGTGTCGAATAGGCGTACAATCTGAGTTTGTGGATTTGGGCAGCGGGATCCTGAATACGATGTTAATCAAAAATAGCAAGCACGCATGCTAGGAGACTCACCGGCGGCGGCCCAAGTGACTCTACGTCTTTCGCATTTGTCATTAACATTTTCAAAGACTGGTCCCTACATTATATCTTCAATAAAACGCGCTCCACAACAAGCCCTAAATGCTCACAATGACTCTCTACAACCTAATCAGTACTCTTTCCTTCAAACACGACACGGAAAACTCACAAAGTATTAGAGAACCCATTCACAAGATTATTTATCGACGCCTGGTCCGGTGCCTGGTACGAGGTCCCACGTCCGTTCCTGCTCGGTCCTGCGCGCGTCGTCTCGGCTACGCTAAAAGCCGGAGACGGCGGCCGTGGAGTTTGGGGTTCTACTATAATCGTCGTTGTTGTTGTTTCGTCGGCATTCTGGACAGGAGGAGGTGAGGGGGGAAGAGGGGTTTCCGTGGACTCGGACATAATAGGTCAAGGGGTGATCGTCGCGTAAACACGGTGGCTATCCATCCAGACACGTCTCCAACATGAGGTCAGGGTCTAGATTAGATAAGGCTCCTATTTTAGCACCCAAATATGAGCAATCCAGGTTCCGCCGGTGAAAGAAACCAAATGCAAGCTTGCTTCCGTAGTCTTAGCATTTGTAATCACGGGTAGAATACTTGCTATATAATTCTACATAGAGAAACCGATAGTTGCATTTGACAAATTTTCAGCGCAGAAAGTCTTGTTGCGTAGCCCGTTCTAGTCAAAGCGAAAAATCTTGGCCGTTACCTTGTGGAGACGTGCAGCTACGAGATATCTACGCTTCCTGATCTATTTCGCAGCAAGGTGTTCCCAATCTGAAGTTTCTCAGCGATCACAGCATTTGTTGACGCCGGCGCGAATCGGTAAGGACCTGTTGCTTTATGATGGAGCTCTACGTCAAAAATACTTTCATTGTGTTAATTGTACTCACAAATGACTCGGTTACTATTGTAGTTAGCTTACTTTTCTCTCTACTTACATCCGTAGTTACTATTGTGCATCGCTCTCCTATGTCTGGTTATCGCATTGTTCTGTTATCTATATATACTGTATGTCTGGTACATCGAATATCATCTCATTCTATACTATCTACTGCGCATACATTCAGCACATTGGACCTGGGATCTCGGCTTATACATACATTGAGGTCCTGTATGGTAACATAAATATTCCTGCTTTCCTAAAGGCGATACAAATCCGTCGTTTGTAGGCCCTTGCTTCACCCAGAATCGATCCACTCAGCAACACGGCTCTGCACCGGGAAGTCGAAGGATGGAGATGACAGCTCGTCTGACCCATTGTCCAGTGAGATTGTCAACATGCTTATCGACTCAGGCTAATAGCAATCAGAACCGTAATCCTGAGACATAGCGAGCAGCTCGATATAGTTGAATTTTATACACAAATGAGGAGAATTCGCAAGCTGGTGGATGGAGATTTGAGGGGAAACCCCCAGAGAAGGGCTTCTTATACTCAGGCTCTAGCACCCGAGTACTAACAACACGCTTATTTTGTTTGCCCAAACTGGTTGGATTAAGGAACTTGTCTAAACAGTGCAGTTACATTCCTTTTACAGGGAAATTGCCCCCAACATACGCATACAGCCATCTCTAAGACATTTCAGTGTTCTTTTGGTGGCACAATCCTATTGGTTATGCAGTGGTCAGCCGGGCCTTGGGCCTTTTACTCTTTCAAACATTAGTTTCATGAGCACCTGTGATGAACTATGGCTTCAAATTAGTAATATGTATCCTCGAGTCCTCCTAGTAGCACTGGCACAAGAAGATGCAAGATAACAATTGATAAATTTGACGATCTTAAAGTCGTCCCATCTTGTACAGCCGACGGGTATGAGAACCTGGGAGGTTCGTACCCTGCTACGTAAACGGAGCTAATTCTATGTTTCCATACAGTTGGATGATATTTATTGATTAGTTCAATTCAACTTTCCGGTGAGCAGAGAGTACTGCCCACCTCCCAAGCATATATCGTACCATGACAGCCGAACTAGTAGGTTGAATTGACACAGCCACTTCAGCCTAGCTCGTGTTAGGTGACAGACGTCAGTGCACAGATCGCTTGCCAAACCACCACCACGGAATCTTTTCTCCCCATCGAACATGCCAACAGACACTAAGCACGTACAATTTTTAACCTCGAAGCCAGTTTACTAAATCCTCGTTATGGAATAGAAAACGAAAAATCGACAAAAATGGAGAGATTGCCTCCACATCGGGGTCTGGGTCAGCCTCGAAAGATATAAAGGATCTTAAAAAGTCCCTCAAAACCTGTGACGCTCCGGATCTCGTTCAATCTCTAGCAGACTCCCTTGACGATGCATCGCCTGAGACCATTCAGACGCTCAAAAATGTGCTCACTCCCCTTATCAAAGCGGGCAATCGTCCGAAACATTGCGTCCGTTGCCACAACTCTTACCGCGAGTCTACCAACACCATCAAATCCTGCGCCATCAAATGTGCACCTCCGAACCAAACCAACATCCCGGACGAAGTATCCGATCGGCCATGGGAGTACCACATGTGGCAGTTTCCATGCTGTGACAGGTTGGCCGACAACGATGAGATAGGAGAGTTCTACGGAGACAATTCAGAAGATTTTGATGAATCGGACGAAGACGAGCGCCCACCGGAGCAAGATTTTGGCATCTGTTTTACCGCGAAGCACACGACAGACTCTACTTCGGTCAAGTACTATAGTCCATGGCGCGAGAAGAAGGTACAAGAGAAGGGCGTGGACTATTCCGGAGCTAATAAGCATGTTCGCACATGTAAAATGATGGGATGCGGAGTGCAAACAAGGAAAAGGTCAAAGAAGAATTCGTAAGTTGCATTGAGAAAGACTAGATCGTATCATCTAACTCACCCGAATACACAGTTGATGGCGAGCAGGCGGTCCTTTTCAACTTACTACGTGCCCTACTCCAGCAATCTATACAAACAGCTCATATGCCTAGTCTATTTTCTCAAATCAATCTAATCTATACAGCTACCGAACACTGAGCTTTTATGTAAGACAACGAGAATCGATTTTAACTCGAGTACGTCAGAATAGTTTCGCTCTCGCTCAGAGTAGCACAGGTCTTGGTGTGTCCGATGGGGCCAAACATTACAAATGATGTTTGGCCTCAACGCATATGGCATTGTTGTGTACCGGCCTGACCTCCACAAGATCCGCTCTGCTTACTTCCCATTGTATTACGGACGATTTTTGATAATGTACAGTATCCCGTATGTATCCCATTGATTATATATCTCACCCACATCTTTTAGGAAACAACGACATGCGATCAAGCAACTGTCCCCAACTGCGGTATCCCTTGAATCGCCAGTAGTTAATTCGAGTGTGAAGTGCATCCATCCTATCAGAAAGCAAGTCACCATGGATATCCGTGCTTCCCCATCGGGTAGCAAGTAATCTAGACATGAATCAAGTCATTTATTGCGATCGGCTAGTCAAAAGTAGAGACTTACATCGCTAATAGGTCAATATCGAAGAAATCGAGATTATATGTCGATATTCTTGGCGATGATTTTCGTTCTCGAAAACGAAGTGATAGGTGAGAGCCACAAGGTGGCTCCGTTGGAAAAACGAACGGATCTATGTTCTTAGAAAATAACGTTCGCTCAAGCTTTTGTTTGTTTGTTTTTGTTTGCCAAACGCCAACGTTCAGGTAGCGCAGCATAGGTAGATGATTGTGCGCGCTCAACAAGTCCAAAACTTCGACCGAGGTCGATCCCAGATCGAGATCCTCAAGCCTGGCAAACATACCGCCCAAATTTTTGAAAAGCGATTGGTCAGGTTTCGGGTAGATGGGAGATTGTAGATTTAGTGTCTGTAAAGGTAGCTGACGTATATCCGACAAGAAGTCAACCGAGATTTCAGGAAAGTGCTCCGGCTGACCTGATGCTCCTATCTGAAGATTGGATATATGAGGGCTCTGAACGATCAAGGTGCTCATGAACTGGTCAACCTCATCAACACCAGGATGAATCGGCTCCGAAAGCTTTATCTCAACACAAGTCAAATGCTTGACCAATGGCGTTTTCCATATTTGTTTCAGCAGGTTACATTGCTCGGCAATTTCTCCGTGGTCGCAGGTAAAAACCTTCAGCGTTTTCAAAGATTGGAACGCTTCAGATGGGTACTCTATTTCTGGAATATTGGGTTCTTCCGAGTCTTCCGGTTCGAGCGTGAGCTCTAACGTGGCAAGCTGAGGCATCTCCAAAAACCACTGCAGGACATCGGGGTCCATTATTGACCCAGAATACTGCAGAAATCGGACACTTTGCATTGAATTCGAGTCAAAGATCTCCTGGTAGAAGCGTGAAGATCGTACTTCAGAGGCGAACTCGAGGTGGGAAAGTTCTGGAGCTCTAGAAATTAGCGCTTGGAGTAAGGATTCGTTATAGTTTGAATAGGCTTCGAAAGATATGCGTTTGATTGATGGGGGTATCAGCGCCTCAATCCAAAACCCATAGTCCTTATATTCATCTCGATAACCCCTCTGGTTATTTTCAACGATCATCGTCAGGTGGACCTCTCGTAAATCAGGTAACGTCAAGTGATCCGTGGTTTTGGCTAGTACTGCCATTTCGTTTGAATCCTCTTGGAAGGACCCAGAAATAATGAACTGGGGAGTGATTTTGACACACTTCACAAAACGCGAATAATAGAAAAACGAGTCGAAATAGTTGTCAGGTATCGGGCAGGGTGTGACTATCTGTGGCAACAATAAATTCACGCAAAACTTGAACGAAGAACAATCGACGTACCTTGAGCTTTGGAGCTCTTCCTAATTCGGAAGTACATCCAGGCAAGAGCTGAAGGAGCGGTTCTATATCAACCGATTGCCAAACATAAGGAGTTGTGATGATATGTAGTCGGCGGCACGTTTTCTGTACAGCCGCAAGGTGGTTGACTGACAGATGCGAATAGATCATAGCATAGATTTCAGCTGGTAGCGGCCAGCTGGAATATCGGAGCATCTTTAATTCAAGTTTTGGCCTCTAGAGTCGAGTTGTTTCCTCGGCAAGGCCAAGAGTTTGACTTTTGCATATAAACCTTCAAGAGACGGGTGGGCGAACACCGAATATTCGATTGATGGTGAGATTGAGCTTCGTAGGCACAGGATATTTAGAGGGGGCCAGACGACAATGGTATTTTGGCTAGCCACCAGAAGTTAGCTGAGGTCTTTTGGGAAGACCAAGCCGCACCCATTCCACGTTTTGAAGTCACGGGCCAGTAAGCGCCAAGATGAATCTCAAATCACGACGTCACGATAACAATTATGGAAACGTGATAGTCCATGATAGATAGAATAACTGAGATATATATAATAAACTCATGAGAGTACTTCATACAGGCCATTTCCCATCTGTTTCTTCGAGAATGGGATCTGCTGGACTAGTAACGAGCCTTCTTTGCGCGAGCAGCGCTGGTGCCTTTCGCCAGGTTGATAACCTTCTTGATTGCGCGCTTCTCGGTCGACTCGAGATCGTCAAGAAAGTGGTCGGGGAGGCGTATCAAGGCGTATCCGACACATGCGCACCAGCGGGACACAGTGCTCTACGTCAAGCCGTAGAGAGACGTCGTCGTGAACTCGTTGTTGGAGTCTGGCCGCAATAGCATCCCATCTACACCGTGTTGGGCCAGAAAAACCGCCAGTTGGTATTTTAGCGGAGATTGAGGTACACCAAAAAATATGTGGTCTTCTTTGACGAGTTCTAAAAAAAATTCGAAGGCGGATGGTGCCATTCTACCACAAGTCGGTAATGTGTATAGTGTTCGAATACCTTCCCAACTCACCGTAGAGCGCTTTTTTACATACGCTCAGAGGTTGTATTAAGCAAATTGTCCGAGCCCTGGGCTCAAGCAAACTGGCGTAGTGACTTATACTGTAATCACTCCTAAATTACTCACCTCGGAGTGTCGACGAGGTTTAAATTACGTCCATCACAATACAATGATGTAAGGAGAGAGATGTGCGAATATAAACATGATCAACTAATTAGATCCCATAAATCGTGTTGAGTCCGATTCCAGATAGAGAACAGAACGCAGCCAATTGGGGAGCAGCTAATCAAATAAAGAAATTTAAAACATCAATGACCTACCAAGAAATTCCGATTGCGCATACATGTATGCACACGAAGGGTGATAAAGCTTACGGGAACGGGAGAGCCATGCATCACGACTGCGCGCTGAGTACACATCAACTCATGAGCCACACACGGCTCTCCAAGCTGCGAACTTATGTAGTATAAATGCCTGTAGCTTAGCTCCACTGTGCACGTACAATTTTGGTAGCTATTTGTTGGTTTCTAAGATTTCATTCGTTTATCGAGTTTGTTTGTCTCTTGATTATCTCAAGTACGCTAGGACACTATCTCTGGCTCGCTAACACTTATTACAGTTCTGACGAGCCTCTAAAAAAACCCACTCTGGTTATCCCGCATCAGTCTTCCAGGCTTAATCTTACTATGTTTTTGCTTCTGGATTGGGCCTACCTTTCGCTGTTATCCCCAAAGGATTCGAAATGCGGGAGTAAACACGCTGAGTCACGAAAGGGATCATTAGCCTATCTTCCTGGCGTATCAACGTGTTCATTTTCAGCACTCACTGTGCGATATACCCCAGCGAGCTTCATTCTCAAGAAGGCCTTTCTTTTCATGTTAGGCTGTAGCATAAAATCCAGCAATTTGACCCCATTGTCCTCAGGACTTGTGTTCAACGCTTTCTCCAGCTCTTCCCTCACCACAGCCCAGCCCCCTACCCAGCTGAGCCCCATGGCTCTCAGAGCGCCGCCCAGGTGATTCGCCACAATATTGTGGTATGCATTTATCCACACAGCCTCCAAATCATCCGTAAACATCACCGACCCGGGAACTAAGCGCGCTGACTCGATACTCGCGCCACGCGCCTCCATTGTTGGCACGTGCATGCGTAGACCACCCATGTCGCGATAGACAAAACCACGCAAGGTGCCCGTCTTCACGTCAAAGCGTGCGAGCATGTTCTGCATATGCGCTTCCAGGCAGATCCCGTGAGACAATAGGGGCGGGAGAATAGCCTGCAGGTAGATACGGGTGTAACTGTACAAACGGAGGTTAGCCAGACGTGCATGGAAAAGAGCACTGAGGGAGCAACACACTTGCGGAACCACGCCTTGCGGTCATTCAGCGCTCCCAGATTGAAGAGCTTCACCACGTGTGCGACGCGCTCCTGCCCGCAGACCTCAAAAAGCGTGCTGGGCAGAACTAGGCATTGACCAAGCGCCAAAGCTCGAGGCTCCAGATCCTCACGTAGCATCACAGACAGGTGCTTGGCGTCCTCGTAATTGGCGTCAGCACTGCAGGCGGTTGCCGTCTTACGAGCAATCCACATCAACATGGGATCGGGCATAATGTCCTGCAGCAACTGAGAAACCTCGATGCACATGCGGGCAGTCCAGGGGGTCATGGTGCGCATGGCGCTGGTGATCGTGTAACTTAGCGCCATCTTGACATGGTACGGAAAGTCCGGGATAGTGATGGTGCGCATAGACGCCTGGCGCTGGCCACAAAGCTTGCCGCGCATAGGTACCTTTATGGCATCTAGGCCAAAATGTTCATGGATGGCGGGTAGCTGGGTTGAGAAACACGGTAGGAGGACGCGGTCCGCAGTCATTGCCTCAGCGATTATTTCCTGCTTCTGAAGGAGAAGCGCGAGGCTTTCTTCGAATGGCCCGTCAAGGTGAACACGACCCCGCGGAACCGAGATTATGATGATCTCGGCGCTTAGAAGCTTCTCTACATCATCAATCTCGATTGGATCTAGTGGTGGGTTGGCGAAGAAGGAACGGTGCATCTAGCTTACACTCTTAGCCTCCGGGAGCTCTGGCTTCAAGCTAGGTACTCACCGGGTGAGTTGGGTGGCCTTTGATGCAGCGCTGTTCCCACACAATAAGAGGCGAACCCAGCGCAGGAGGGGAATGTGAAAGTGCAAACTTTAACCACTTCTCTGTTGGGAAAGCTTTAACATTCAACAGGAAAATGCATAAAAATCAAGCTCGTACCTTGGTTATCTGCTGAGTTCTTTAGTTCGCCTCGTAGTTTAGCTGCCACCTCCTGGTCGGCGCATATCCAAGGTGCAACGACGTCAAATATTTGCTCTGGGCGGTATTCGAGTTGCTGTGCCCCTTTGGCTGCTTTTTGGTGTTCAAGAGCGACGGGACCCGCAATATCGGCTGGGTCGAGTTCCGGCGTGACGAGCGCACATCCATCGCGTGTCGCTGGGAACACCAGCTTGTACTTTGTGCCCTGGCGTAATCGTACTACGAGCTGAGACGAATTTTCACCCGCGCCATTAATGCACCCTAGGGTAAGGCAGGAGACATTATTCGGGTCCTGGCTGGTCACATTCACTAGGCCTTCATTTACTAAGGCTGCAATAAATCGTGAAGTGGTCTCCATGGCCGCATCTTGGGCTAACATGACGCTGCCTGTAAGAGTGTCGTCGGAAGTCATAGGGGGAAATGTCGATATGACAGTAATGAGGAATCTTAGTGAAAGAGGAGGATCTTAAGTAAGGATAGAGCGGCTTGGAGTCGACCTTTGTGAGAGTGTGTTCAGGGCGGCCTTGCTGGAGCAAGAGTTCATAGATTTTGCCAAACCCCGTTTTCCTCTGGAGAGCCGAGTAGGGCTTCAAAGGCCGGTGGCGCTGGGATCTTGCAGTATTCCCAAAAAGGAAATTCACAAGCACGAGGCATGCACACGTTTGCACAGACACGAAATTACATACAAGCGCATATAGCCGAAATGTATTAGAGTCGGCGTACTAGACCACCGCGCTAAGCCGGCGTAGAGTAAGCAAACGTGTGTGCACTTCCTTTTTGGGACGCCATAATACTGGACCGGAACGCCGTTTGCTGTTATAGGAGACTTACCTTATGTAAATTTGACAACGAGATCAATTCTGCTTTTCAAGTGTATAGATTTCCTTCGATCTTGGCCTTCAATGTAGCTTGTAGAAACTCGATCGCAAGTGGTGTTCTCTTAAGCAATGTAGATATGCATATATGCGCTACCTTCAACATGCTCCAGTTTTACAGCAAACATTCCAAGAATATCTATCGGCACCTGTCGCCTGCCGCTCAAAACCTACCAATTTTAAGTTTCATTAAGCCCAAAGCCCTTGGATATATGCCTCAAGCAGCCCTAAGGTTATCTAGCTACTTTTTTTAGGGGCAAAGAGTACTAGAATCATTTAGGGCTTCTATTCGATTACATAAAGGCCACTGTCCGCTTCAATGGCTGAGATAGCTTTCTTAATTTCTCCCTTCTCTCGCCCCTTTTTCAACTATACGCATAGTTTCTTCACCGGATAGCACCTTACGGCTTGTGTCCCGATCTCGTACCTTATTAGCATATCATATGTATTGTACAATCCCTTCCACTCTTACCATATCGTATCCCTGTCCCTAGCGCATTTATTTAGCTCTTCACCAAGTAATAGTTTTCTGTTGCGCCATAGGGCTCCGCCTGAAAAATGACGATTTATTGTCAGTTTTGCTTTCGCAATAAACCAAGCTGCACTACAAGAATTATGAAAACAATTCAGATTGGGCAAAAACAACCACTTTTGACGTATTCATGTTGTTCTATGGTATACAGCGTGGGTGTGAACGGGAGGGTCCATAGGTCGGACTTAGGCGCTGAGAGCGCCATGTCACATGGTCCTTTTTGGTTTCTTTTGCGCCTCGTTTCGCTGTCATCACCCATCTTTGTTGCTTCGCTCGTTCATATTTTGAATATGTATCCTCGATAACTTGACCTAAACTTACTCTGACTTCACGTCAGGATTGGCTACCCGGCCCGCGAGCCACTCCTCGCGTCTCTGGTGCCCCGGTTTTCCTTCGGTCTTCGTCCCCCAGGTTCCTGACGTACGCTCTTGAGCGTTCTTCCTCCTTCTATCTTACCTTTCGTTCTACCAACCTTTCTTTCGCATATACTCCTTTTTCCTGCCCTCATACGAGTACGACCAAAGGCTAAGTGCTCAAATTTCTTGACCTACTTGTTTAGTTGTGTATTTGCGGTTTATGGCATGGTGTAGCATGACTAAAACATAGAAATGTATTGTAAACACTAGGGAGGCAGCAAATTCCATAACGATGAGGACACAGCGAAAAAACATAAGATCTGTTTCTGCGTGTTTGCTGAGATCGAAGGTCCCTGACCTAGTGGCGCCAACAGGCAAAGAACCACCCGATTCCAACCACACCCTCCAAATCACCCAGCGAGCCCTAATCGATTGTTGCAACATTTGGCCGCTAGATATGTCCAAAGGAGAAAAGTGAACCATTATCTCCTCTTACCGTCCGATACATTACTTAATAAAGTGGCGCAGAAAACGGAAACTTGATCCAGAGGGCAACTCCCCTCAGTGGTCTAAACGGAGAGCATCCGCCTTTGTAAAAGAAATCGACGATTCTCAGAAGGCGTTGAAAATTTGTCCTCCAGTCTCGTTCATGAACGCTTTGGTTGGGTTGCTAGAAGATGGATCGCCTGAGACAGTGCAGGTTGTCAAAGATTTTATCGACCCCGTTTTCCAGAAACTCACCGAAGAAAAACACTGCGTGCGATGCCACAATACATACCAGGAAGCACAGAACCGGAGCAGCTCGTGCGTAGTTACATGTGGTAAAGCTTCTACGACCACCGGATGGTTCGATGAGAATGATGCTGAAGTGCGTCGGTTAAACTGTTGCGGGCATGCCCATATTCTCGAGCTGGAGGAAGATGAAGATGGATCCCAGGCGGAGGAAGAGAGCGACAGAATCTGCTACCGGACGAGACATACCACTAATGTCAGGGACGTAAAGTACTTCAAGGACCCCGAGGTCATACAACTCGTCGAGGAAGGAGTCAAGTATGTTGGTCACAATCCCGGTGTGCTGACCTGCACGGCGGTGGGATGCGACGACGCCGATTATTCCTCAGAGCTAAGCGAATTATCAGGTGAGTAACCAAGTATTAGGCGTTAAAGTCACTTCTAATTTGGGTAGATGTTGCAGATGTCGGGAGAATAGAAGAAGAGTGACGAGTTGCGGCGAGCGCGATATTTTTCCTGTCTATTTAACTCGGCCACAGTACGAGGTTTATTATATCAGCTTGTACATAATCAAAAATCTTCTCTATCTGTCTTTCCGATATAACGGAAATACAACTCCAAACCTACATCTTTGCGAGCTGCGAGGCGTCGATCAACCATAATCTGAACAGCCAGGAACGAGCAGCGGTGGCGCAGGGTCCAGCCTTCTTCGGCGCGTGGCAATTGCGTGGCGCCGGAACCAATCAATTAATCGTCGTTCCTGAAGTTGCGACCACCACTGCTCGAGACTTAGTTTTCACCTCAGCTTCAGCATACTCGGAGAGCATGCCAGACGACAAAAAGTATGTACGGGTTGATCTCACTTGTTTGACTACTTAATTGTTTCACTTGCTTAGAAGACGGAAACGGGACGATGGGGACCCTGTTCCTTGGACTAAAGCAAAGGCAGCTTTGTTTGTAAAGGAGGCGGAAGAGCTGCAAGGGGCTCTAAAATCTTGTAACGGATCCCGTCTTGCTGAGAAACTGTCCGAAGCGCTTGAGCACGTTTCTCCTGAAGCTCTTGACATACTCAAAGAACTAGTCTCGCCTTTCCTACTTGATGGGCACCACCAACATCGCCACTGTGTGCGCTGCCATAATATATACACTGAGAAGAATAACCACAACGAAGCCTGCGTTGTCTTTTGCAGCAGGAATCTCCATCCTTTCTCATTGAGAGGAAAACCAAAAGGCGACTACTTTGTGACCGGCTGCTGCGGACGGGTCTACAAGAGTCTCGAAGGGTGGAGTTGTTCCAGACTTGTATGCTACCGAGCCAGGCATACGACCGATTCAGACGAGGTAGTCTACTTCGATCCCGACAGTCAGGAGAATCAGGAGGATATAGAAGTCGACGACAACGATGGAGAAGAGGAAGAGAGACCAAGAAACGCGCTACCTTGGAAGGCCAACACGGTGGCTGGAGTTTCAACTTGTGAGAGGAAAGGCTGCGAGAACAGGAGGCGATTGATGGAAGAATGATCAGCTGTTTGGTGAGTTGATGGCGAAGCAAAATATAACCATATAACTGATCAGCCATATCTCTTGATAAGACTTAGGTAGAATCCATCTCGTTGTGTGATTTGAGTTTGTCGTTTTGGCCTTTCTGTTTGTTGCCGATGAAAAATTAGATAATGCCAATTAGTCCAGATAAGGAAGCTACGGGTTCGATCCAGAGACACAGCCACTAGAGCTGCTTGGGAATTTATCGGGATTCCTGTCAGATCCAACACGCGTGAGTGAATGTTGACACTTGACTACAACGACGCAAAAGACAACTTTGACGATGGAGGTCAGGTATCCGAGTACGTTTGAATAAATTATCTAATATCTTCATGCTAATGCGTCCTAGTCAAGGTATTATATACCTTGGGAACCTCACAGCTTATGCTCGCACGAGCAGAGGCAATCGGGTGCCGCCCGGTCAAGCCCCGTCCAAACGCAACAAATCCGGCCGAGAAACATGCGTCAACCACTCTGAAAGAATGTCTTAGTGCTCTTTGTAGAGCTAGGTGAGCCCTTTTAGTAGATATCGAAGCTATAATTATTTACATTCGTAGTCCCGAGTTACTCGCAGACCCACGGGCTGACCATTCAGTATACGCGCTGGACCCACTTCAAACCCCTGAACTTATGGTCGGACGAGGATTGTTAACATGGCTCCTAGCAGAATCTGGTCGAATAGTTGGCACGGTTCGAGAGGACTATGTTGATGGAGAAGAGTTGGAGGTACTGGAGATCAGACTTTCCCTTGCACAGGTACGTCATATGTGTTTTCGACCGAGATCGGGAACTGATATCATCAAACACATAGACAGTTGCAGTCTCTCGGGCTCAACATGCTACCTCGTTGCAAAACATTTCCCACCCGGTGACACCCACTGCTTCTGCCCATCTCTCGCCCCCATCGACGCCCTCCGGCCAATCACAATCACACCGCACTTCTACACGAATCCGGATAAAGTCAACAGCTCGCGCCAAGGAGAAAGCTGCGGCGGCAGCGGCCGCACCTCCAGTGCCAAAGAAGCGAGGACCGCGCAAAGGAGCTTCGAAAACCTCAACTACACCTTCTCAGGCTACTCTGGCGCCTAACCCTGTTACATCTACATCTTCTGTCCCAGTTGCTCATGTTCCTGAACCTTCGGCTGTCTCTCCAGCACCATCTCGTCCTCATTCGCGCGTGTCTTCGGTCTCCTCCCTCGCACACTCCCAGAGTCAAACTCAGCCTCAATCGCGTCCTCGACCACCTACGTCGTTTGGCTCAACCTCAACCTCTAGCTTTTCCATACAGCCCTCTCAATCCAGTCACCTGTCATCTCAAACACCGCAGCCTCAACCATACTCTCCTGGAAAATCTCTTGCACGCTTGTTGCTTGCAGCCAGTGCCAACTCGTCTAATTCGAGTGTTTCGTCGAGCGTTGGCACACCTCTCTTTGACTCGTTAGTCGAGCGACTTAAAACGGCCGGACTATTGGGACAGCCAGGGGTGGATCAATTGGCGCCAACGGATGCACAAAAACAGGCCATACTTAGCCTTATTGGGAAAATGTCTGGGTCGAGTCCGGGGAGGAAGGACGGGTCAGGGGGACAAGGGAGCCTCAAAGGAAAAGAACGAGCGATTGATGAGGCGAAATCATTCATCCCAAGCCCAGCTCTTACGGCCGCACGGAGTCCACCTGCCAATCCTTCCCCGAGTACAGCGCCAAGCCCTGCGGTCATCTCCGCACCGAGTCCGGCCACATTGGCTGCTCCAAGCCCGTCAGCATTTGCTACCCCTATCCCACCACCCGAATCAAGCCTGGGCCCACGTAAACGAGAACCTGAAGATCAGTCAGACTCGACAGATTCCAAACGTGCCCGCCTCGGTGTCGGCCTCGGCGAAGCTCGTACTTCCTCTCTAGGTAGCCTAGATTCGCATTTGGCCAGAGGATTGAAGCTAGAGGACGGAGGATATGGCTCTCTGAGCGAGATCTCCCCGAGTCCTTCGGTCGCATCACCTGCTTTCTCGGCCACGAGTCCTATTTTTGCTGCCCCTTCGCCGAGTTTATCGGCTCTGAGTGCACCGTCGCCAAACTTGTCGGTGCCCTCGCCGAATATCTCGGCTGCTTCGCCGTACACTCTTTCGTATCCTGCGTCTGCTCCGCCCTCGGTTTCTTTGGATAGTTTCACCTCCCAACATGGAACCTGGTCGAACTCTCAACCTGCGTTTTCCTCTCAGCCTGGACCCTCATCCTCCCAACCGCAACCACTTGCCCAGCCAAATTCAGCTTTTCAATCAATCTCTCAACCGAATCTATTCTCCTCGGATCCAAAATTACCCCCAAAATCTCGAAGACGCACACCTCGGCAAACTCCTCTGCATGAACAAACTGATTTACCACAGGTGGCAGGACCGTTTGTCACTCCTCGCGAACAGATCGGCTTGCCACGAGTACACGCACCACCTAGCCCCGCTAGATGTGTTGCTGGGCCCGGCAGAACGAAGACAAATGTAGGCAAAAAGGACAATGAGGCGCAAAGAATCGGGAAGGAGCTACTTGTGGGGACGCAGAATCCAGAGCCGGAGAAAAGGGGAGAACCAGAGCAACTTGGCGAGCAGGATAGGGCGGTGAGCGAGGAAGAAGTACGAGTGATGTTGGCGGATGGGTACTACCCTCCTGCGGGACTCGGGATAGGCCACCGAAAGCTGTTTGGAGCGAAGAACGTGCCTGGGACTGAGGGGGGAACTGGCGATTCAGACATGGCGGAGCTCGCCCCGACGCCTCCGGTTGCGACTCCCACTCTGGACAGTAGCCGCAACAGACCAACAAGTTCGTCCAAGTACTATCGGTCATCGGACTACGACCCTGCTCCACGAGTGCAGACACAAAAACCCAGCAACGTCCCACCAAAGAAGTTACTACCAATACCGAAACATTCACCCGTCGCTCCTCCACCCGTCCGCCGGTTGCCGATGATGTTGACGTCTCCTATTCGTGCGACTGGTGGAAGGGTATCCGATCCAGAAGAAGAAAAAAGAAGGAAAGGAAAGGCGCGAGGGGGCAAAAATGGACGACCTGTTCCCCAACCGGTGCCTGCTCCGGTCATAGAACGGTCGCCTGCACGACAGTTCCCGCCCAGCTTGAACGACTATAGCCCCTTAAAACGATTGTTGAAGAATGCGGGCATCAACAGTTTGGGTGATGTGCTCGGACAGGCTGGCGTCTTAGGGCTGAAGGATGATAGCAGATCGGCGGGGGGCGGGAACAGTGGAAGGGCTGGCGCCAAGGCTGCCATGATCAAGGAACAAGAGCGGGAAGTTGTAGATCTTACGAGCGACGCCGATGAGGATGACCTACCTGTTCCGGCCAAGGCGCCTACGATAGTTCAGAAATCCGGGACCCCAAACCGGCAACAGCCACGAACTCCTACGCGTCAACCAGGAACGTCGACAACGCCACCTCTTGCCGAACGCGTTCAGTTCACCGCCCATCAAAATGCTGGTCACAAAATAGCTACTCCTCCACGTTCGACTCGCACAAATCCAATTGCTCGTGCCGTCAGCCCACTCTTCGCGGCGACGGAGACAGCTACTGCCAGATACGCATATACCCAGTATCCGAGCTCGGAAAATTTGTCCATCCCTCCCGACCTCCCGCCTTCCTCGCCCCCGCCCATGTCAGACTCAGACCTCGATGCTGGATCCGGAGTTGAGGGAGATGGGAAGGATGCATATCGAGAGCCTACGAAGTATACAGACGCAGAGAGCTCAGATGGTGGCTTTGATGCAGGAGGCAGAGACATAGATGGAAGCGACATTGAACAGCAACTTAATCCCGATGTCGACGAGGACGAAGATGAGAATGGAGGCGCGTGGGATGAGACGATTCGGCCTACCGAACCTGTTGCCGAAGGGCTCGGCTATACTGCGCCAGGAGATATTTTACCCGACGGGGGGCCCGAAACGACGACCGACGCTGAACTTGACCTCGTTACGTTGGCGAATTTCTTAGACATGTTAGATGGGCAGGTTGGTGCCGAGGTGGAAAGTGGACTTGAGCTGGAGCAGTTTGGCGCGGAGCTTGAAGCAGTGCTGGGACAGCAACTCCCAACTGATCCGACAGATGCCCTATCCGATCCTGCCGCTCTAGACTTTTCGTGGTTGGATGCATTGGGAAGTAGCGAAGTGGGGCAAGTGGAATTTGAATCTGGAGAGAGCACTTGGAATGCCATTCAGACAGAGGATACGATTCCGGAACAGGACATTTCCGAAATCTTGGCCGTGTTGGGGGCAGGGTAGTTGAACGGCAGTCGATGGCCCGATGCTGTGTGAAGTATTATTATACGCTATCTTTCTTGAATTCTTCTGTGTCTACAGCACGTATTCGAAGCTGCAGTGTTTCTGTTTTGCTATGTATTTCTAGCATTATCTCATTTATATATCTCTCGAGTCCTTTTGTGCAATTTCTCTCTCGACTAGGTTGCCTAACTCATGTGTCAACAAAGTCCAGGCCCTACTAATATAATTGATCTCGAGCTTTCTTTCCTGGAAAGACGGCCTACTCAAAGAATCACCTATATAATAAGTTTAAGACGAGCTATAAGGTTAGCCACGAACCCTCACAAGTGACCACAGGCTGTCGAATATTCTAAGCATGTGGCTGTGCAGGCGGCCGTTCTGCATCAAACCACGACGATTGCTCTGAGATACTGTTGCCTCTGAGCGGATAGAATATAAGAAATTACGTCGGCGAATACACCCTCC
Organism: Ceratobasidium papillatum; assembly: GCA_037042815.1. NCBI lineage: Eukaryota > Fungi > Basidiomycota > Agaricomycetes > Cantharellales > Ceratobasidiaceae > Ceratobasidium > Ceratobasidium papillatum. The sequence goes on along the minus strand of JAYRCO010000427.1, from coordinate 3,799 downwards.
AAAATCTTAGCACCAGTGGCCGAATTTCTAATACTAGGCTTTATCCTGTCCTTGCATGTGCTCAAATTTCTGGCCTTGAGAAGTGTTACATAGCTTGCCCATACAATTCAGAGAGCCACCTCGGGTGACACAAGACTAGCATATTTACTATTGCATTTCAGCTGCTTAGCTAGTTTTGTAGTAGACTCTGCGTTATGGTTTTAGCCGCAAACTAGGAGACCTCACCACTCTTCGATCGATTATGCCAAAGTCACTCCCAAATCAATTTCGAAAGAATCTCGTGTTTACAAGTAGCAGATAGCGGATCCAACTGATAGGTTACTGAGTCCAGCTGCGCTCCGTTCATTTTCCGCTTATTTTTCATTTGCCCATATATAGATTTATTCGGTTGATTATCGACACCAGCCCCGCGATCTCAATGCATGCCCAGCTGAGCATCACTGTTCTAATCCTCACTTGGGTTTCTTTTCGCACATAAGGGCTCGAAGAACGTCATTTCTTGCATTCGGGGTGTGCTCACCCGGTGGGGCTGGAATTCGGCAAGAGATAGGCAGATCTCCATTAGTTTTAGGGTCAACGTCAGATTCAACGGCAGAGCCGCCACTGATATCACACAAAGCGTTTGACCCAATCACAATTTACTACGCAGTCTGTGGAGTATGATTATTGTGCCGGCGCTGCACATCTAGTCGCTATAAAAACAGCTGTTATACAAGCGGTCAGTTCATTGGTCTCGTCACAACTATGCGTCCTCCTTCCCTCATCCCTGTACTGGGCTTAGCTTGTGCTATCGTCGCATCAGCTCGTTCTTGGGTGCCACCACCCTATGATCGATACGCGCCGTTGAAGAAAGGCATCGACTTCACTACCTGTGATGATGACTTTCCTGAAGAGTGCGGCGTGTTCGATGTATATCTGGACTACAAGAATCCTTCGGCTGGAAAAGCACAATTAGCCGTCATCCGGCGCAGAGCTACAATGGAGAAGAAAGGGACTTTATTCACCAACCCTGGCGGTCCGGGTAAGTGTGTATGCGGTGTCCAGTGCGCTTGTTGACTTACACAAAGCCTTTTTCAGGTGTGAGCGGTGTGGAGAGTGAGCGACGTGGAAGATCAGAGAACCTATTGCGAGCATCTGGAGGGTATTATGATATCGTTAGTACGTAGATGCATGCCCATCTTATTGTCGCCTGCTTATAGAATCACGACAATGTAGGCTGGGATCCTCGTGGCGTGAACCTTACCTATCCACGCGCCGACTGCTTCGCTTCTCAAACTGAGCGGTACGAGTTTTTGAATGGCACGGTGCTTCTCTCTGGCATCGAAGTCCCGAGTCACCTTCCGAACGACGACGACCTGGTCGACTACTTTACGCAGGTCTCAAAGGTCGACGATACGCTCTTAGAGCTCGGGCAAAGGTGTACGCAGTATAGCCCGGACATACTACAGTATGTAGGATCTGCGGCTACAGTGCGAGACATGGTCGCAATACACGACCATTTGGAGCCCAACATGCCGCTAGTTAACTTCTGGGGCTTTTCGTAAGTCCATGACCAGTGAATAGGTATGGTTAATAATTGATTCTATGGTAACAGGTATGGAACTATCATTGGAATATACTTTGCGAACAGTACGTAATGTGCTCCTTTTTGTGCTGTGATTCTAATTTCTACACAACAGTGTTCCCTGAGCGCGTTGGGCGGCTCATCTTGGACGGCGTCGTAGATCCTGAATTTTACGCCGAAAAGCCGCCGCATCAGGTATATCCAGTCCCTATATCTTCATATGCAACAGCTTGTAACTCGCGCGCCTCAGTTCTGGCCGATTTCAATTCAAGCTGCCAACGTCTCATTCAATGGCTTCTTGGAGGAATGTACAAAAGCTGGACCGGGTAGGTGCATGCTAGCAGCCGGAGCCGACACTCCATTAGAAATGCACGACGCAATTATGCACTTGATTGACGTGGGTCATTTTTCAGGCGTATCCGGTAGCGATGATTGACAAAGTAAACTACAGGGAGCTTATGACTACCAAAAGGCGAACTCATCTGCACTGTTTGGTTCTGCACACGTACGCAGTAATTGAATAAGATTTTTCTTTCGTTTAATTTGCTACTTGTAGTTGATCTTTGGACTCGTAGATACTCTGATGGACGGAATGTATCGGCCAAGGGGATGGGCAAATATGGCAATACAGCTTGTGTTGATGCTTACATCGTTACCCGAGCCAGAAGCCAAGCTCTTGCTCGAAAGTTCCTGGTCCCGGCACTCCAGTGTTTCTGCCCTCACCGGCAAATACGACGGCTATCGTGACGACACTAAGGATCAGAAACCTGCCTCCTATGCGCTTCAAGCCATTACCTGTGGCGATGCTATCGATGCCGGTTCCGTCACTACCAAGGATGTCTTTTTCGAGATTTTGGGGACGATGGGTGCTGTAGACCGCATATGTGAGGTGTTTAATCTACTTAGCGTAGATTTTTCTGACATTGGTCCCTAGTTGGACCGAGCTTTGGAGATGTATGCGCTGATTGTGTAACCCACCCCGTCTGATCGCTGACATTGATTTCTAGGCCGGGTTTTACTGCCACCGCTGGCCTGTTCGAGCGATCGAGCGTTATACTGGTCCATGGAATAAGAAGCCAGCAAACAAAATTCTCGTCATAGGTGAGCCGCTCTTTATGCTTTTTGAAAGGCCATTACTGAAGTTGGAGTAAAGGAAACGAGGGTGACCCAATCACACCGCTTACATCGGCCAAATTTGTGGCTGGTACCTTAGGAGGAGAAAATGCCGTACTGATTGAGCAAAACAGCTATGGGGTAGGTTTTGACATTTTGAAAATTTGCTGGTTGCTGACGTATTCTCTATGAATTAGCATTGTTCACTTGCGATGCATTCCAACTGGTAAGTCTAAAGATTACATGAATACTATGTTCTACTGTTAATCGTTTTGGTTTCCAAGTACTATGAACGTTATAGAAACCTACTTTGTGAACGGCACCTTGCCTGGATCGTTCCAGAAGGTCTGCGGAGTAAGTGCATTCTTGGCACCAGCTCTTTACAGGCTGTTGATCGCTGATTTGATTCGATAGACCGATGAAGAATTATTCCCTCTACTTAAAGTACCGGAAGAACCTGAAGAACCCAATGTAGAGCACAAGCGCTGGCATAGCGTGCTCACACCCCTCGGCTGTGCTTTTGCGCTAGCCTTATTCTATCTTGCATTGTCATATGTCCGCCGTAAAAAGACCAACATGCACACGTACCAAGTGCAATGTACTTTGGGAGCATCCGAAAAGGCGGACCTGGAGAAGGGGCCCCAGAATAACCTTTTCAACGAGCCAATGCGGAACGTAGGCGTTTAGGCGCATACATGCTTTTACGTCTCTGTGATACTTCATGCACTGCACAGTCAATTTGGATTTCGGACGGCAGCGGCGTTGATCGATTCTATTTCTTTTCAGACATTTTTCTCTTTCTTTTTTTACGATCTTGGTACTGTGACTTCTCACACTGAATACTTGAATTGAATATCTGAATTGAATATGCTCGTGTCGCCACAACGGCTTTTCGGATTGTACACGCGTCTCTAAGTGTATTGGGTGTTCTCCCGTAACCCCCTCATCTAACGTCCGGATAATATCATAATTTACTGACGGTGGATTACTCTGGGAATTAATAAACCAGCCTTTAAGATAGCTTCCTTTGCCTTTAGGCCGTTGCGGGGGGCATCCACTATCACCGGCTAGCATCAGCTTCTTGTGAAGCATAGCTCTGAATAGGGAGAACTGTACATTATT
>JAYRCO010000426.1:0-26486 GCA_037042815.1 Ceratobasidium papillatum | reverse complement strand
CATCTATACCCACATTTCTGAACCTTCCCCGATTTCATGCTGTGTGGAGTAGCAACTGACAGCCTCGCAATTTTCTAGGTCTTGACGTCTTTCATGAAATTAACGTGTAGATCAAGGTAATTACATGCTCCTTACTTCAAACGTTTCGTGTTCTCCTCGCCTCCCAAAGATGATCAACATAGAAGTCAAGCCCCGAGTTGTGTTTGTTCCTACGTGAAGGACCCGACGTTGACGATTTTCATTTTTACTGACACCCTGCCTCGCATATATCTGGCTTATCTCCACTATTACTATGCATACAAGGCACTGACGATCAATTTCTAGTCTGTCTTCGATCCACGATGTAGACTAACCCGCTGTGAACCGGACGCGGTAAGTGCCAATTCGTTTAGCCTGCTCGACAGGATTACCTTTTTAATCAGACTCGGAATGCATTTCATGTGTTGTGACTGAAACTATAGTCTTCAACCTTATGATCATTTCTCCTTATATCCATGCCTTTATCTATCAATCCAAACTGACACGCCTCAAATTTTTTAGGTCTTGAAATGGTGCCCAGTGAGCGTGTATTTCCTTCTTTCGCATCATATTTTAGATGTAAAATACTATACTATATAAGGAATCTTGATTATGCATTAAAACAAACGTGGGGCAAACCGAGCCCAGCCTTGATTTTCATAGCCGTGTCAAGCTCTGTGAAATACACTTACGCGCCTAGACATGGGCCAACGGCATTTGTTTCGACGAAGCGGTGGGGGAACCGTGTCGTGTGTGGCTGCTGTCGCGTGCGCACTTCAAAGCTTCTAGCACGCTCTCAGATTAGCAAGATATCAGGATTGTGGTGCGAGCTGCCAGCTTGGACGCACATGACGACGTCAAGACGTGACATTGTATGCTGAAATACAGCCACCACATTCGGCGCCTCGGTCGAGCAGCAAATTACGCCGCGTTGTGGTCGATCTTCCGGGAATCAAGAATATCGTATAGGCTGACGCGCATCACCGAGTGCGCCGTTGTTGGCCTAGCTGTGTTGTTTAGTCGCCTAGACGATAGGCTCGGGGACATATTTTGTCCAACAAATAAACAATCGGTGTCCATGTGATCCTGGTCCAAGCTCGATACCAACGCATATGGTTGTGCTAGCGTCTGGTATATGTGGCTCGTGGGTTTCGTCATCGCTTGTAGTTCGGAGACCAAGTGACAGGAGTCTGGAAGCATCTGAACCGAATTTTGGCTTTGTGACAACCAGGGGTAGGGCTTCCAAGTACGGTAGGGTCAGCTTCCGTCTCGCGCCACCAGATCTCCAGACCGGCGATCTCCAAAGAGGCTTCTACGATGACTGGACGACTGAAACCGGTAGTGCATTATCCCGTATACTCCAGAATTTCTTTTCATCGCTCATTTGAGCAGCCAAAGTCGCAACGGAGGCTTTTCATGTGTTGTTAGTGTCCGCGATTACTACGCTGCCCACTTGTTCGGCTAGGCGCACGGAAACATTTTATTTGATACCACCGGGGACATCCACCTAGCGACGGTGTTTACAGCTGCAAGGGATGTTTCAACCGGGTCGAGCAAGCCTGCGGCGGGTCCGGGCCCAAGCGACACGCTTGAGAAAATCCAGGAGCAGGTGGCTGCACTAGTGGTGATGGGCGGCTCGATCCGTAGAGAAGCCGGAAAGAGACGCTGCGCGCCTGGTTTGCAACGTGTTTCGTCGTGCAGGACAGTAAATTACCATCCGACATTTAATGTCGCATGCGCGAGATGGTAACAACCGAACGGAAGCGCTCGGTGAACCCGAACTGGAGTGGACGTTGTTTGTATAAAGCTAAAAGGGCGCCTGGCCACCGCAATCACATCCCTCAAATACACTAACGCTAGTCCGCCCCCGCAAGCCGTCTCCTCAACAGGGCATAATATAGCCCCACTCCCTAATTCCACTTGTCCTTGTTTCACACTCGGGCCTAGCACAGCTCAACCCTGTCCCTCCGAAAACCAGAAAAGTATAAAATGCCTGCACCTGATCTACCTTACGAGTAAGCTCCTTCTCCCCTCACCGCCGGCCGCAGAACCTCACACCCGCCCCTTCCCTCCTTTGTGAACTCGCTCTAATTTTTTCTTAGTATGGCCGATATTATTGCTCTCAACACCCAGTGAGTAACGTCATGTCGGGGTCTGCTGCGTGGCGCTGATTTTTCGACGTCATTAGGTACGTCGGCATCGGCGCTGGCGGTTCTGTACCCATGTTGGCGTAAGTCCCAACTGTCTTTCACGCGTCCCATGTCCTCCGAGCTCACTTGACGCGTTCTAGCCGTGTTTCTTTCGTCGACTACCGCGGTCACGTGGTATACGACAAGTTTGTGATCCCCTCCCAAGCCGGTGAGTTTGTCGCGCGTTGACCCACCGCCAACACTGACGAGGATTGTAGTCGTCAACTACCGCACCTCTTCGACGGGTCTGCAGCCTCAGGACTTGGTCGGACCAGATGCCGTGCCGTTCAGCGAAGTACAAGCGACGGCGGCACACTTGCTTCGCGGTCGGATTGTCGTTGGTCACAGCTTGTGGCTCGATCTACAGGTTCGTTCCTACCACGTTTTCTTCATACGAGCAAATCGCCGAGTATGGCATGATAGGTCCTAGGAGTTAGCCACCCTGCAAGCGACACCCGCGACGTCGGGTTGTACTTGCCTTTCCGCACCGCGCTCAAGACTCCCAACCAAGTTATCGGGCTCCAGACGCTCGTTTGGCAGCTCATGCGCCGAAAGATCCAGGAGGTTCACCACAACCCCGTACGTTGACCACCTCAACCTCCTGCTCTCAGTCCAGTCGCTTACATATAATGACGACAGGTTGAAAATGCCCGCGCGGCCCTTGACCTCTTCCGCAGCCACGAGGCCGAGTGAGTATCTTCCCCAGACGATCTTTTGCCCCTATTCTCATATACACGTTGCAGCTGGCAAAAAGTCGTGTCGAGTGGACAGTGGCCCTGTGCACTGCCTCCTTCCTCTTACGCTCGATGTAAGTTGTCATTTTACGTGTATAGCAGCCTGGCCGTGATCTCTAACCGTTTGTCCTGTTCACAGGCTACCTATAATTCAAATCCGACAATCCCAAAAAATGGGCCATCACTCTAGCTGGGCTCAGTATGGCCATAATCGACTTCGCATTGGTATTGAAGTTTTGAACCCCCAAGTCTAATCCCCGATAATTACCTGCATTAACCTTATTCATTTTCGTTGCTTCGTTTTCGCACTTCGTTCCCATTCACGCACTTTTTCGTTCGCCTATCTTTACCTCAGCTATCGACTAATGTCTAGATTCTTCGCTATTCGCATAACCCTTATTCGCATCGTGATCATATAGACTCATTCTATTCGCCTGGCCTAATACCTTGTATATTTCGATCCTTTGCTTTTAGCTTTACACTCCCCCGTAGTCTCGACGTCTATGTTGTTTGAAATTATGTTCTTCAGTTATATGCAGAAAAATTCTACTCTATGTTTTCACGTCTTATCTCCCTGGTCAAAACGCGGCTTGCTACATCAAGCCCGAGTCTTAAAGTGAAGTACAATGTTGTTAGACTCAAGCGCCAGGAACATTCGGGCTTCACATACCTTTTCAGCGCCCATCGCCCTCATAAGGGATTCATATACGAAAAATGCACACGCGTTGACCGGGAATGCTCGAATGATACACAAACTTAAGCCTCGATAGTAACCTCTCCAACCTTGTGTTTCGTATATGCCTTTTGCGACTGGCCAGAATGTCAAGCGCGGTGCATTGAGCGGCGAAGCAAGTATCCGGCTGCTCATCGTCAGTGCTAGTACAGCATAGAGTGGCTGATCAAACTGTCGCTCACTTTTTGATGTTGTCAAACGGGATGCCCATGATCCAGTACCCAAAGGAGGCGAATCCGCCGGCAAGAGAGTTTGCGGTCGGCGTGCTTATCTGCGCGGGGGCAAGGTTGAACGGGCCCGGCGGTAGTCTAAAGCTTTGTTTCAGAAACGCACCTCGAATCGTGTGCCGTTCAGGAGGGCGAATGACCGCATGAAGACTTCATAGCCGGCGAACATCCAGCAAAACGAGCTTCGGTAGACCAGACTGCTGGCAAAGCCTCGCCATACGCCAAATGGTCCCTGGACGCTGTACACTTGGCGTATGAGGTCGATGACGCCTGCAAAACTCGGTGAATGCGGGCCAGGTATGGCGCCATGTGAAATATACCTACCCTTGAATTGCCTATCTTTTGCATCACGTTGCGTTTGCATCTGAAGTTTGACTGGAGAAAGGCTATGAGCCTTGCCGAAAGCGATAATGGCACGCATCTACCTTTGAGAGACTCTGGTCATGATGAGCATAACTTGTTGTTTCAAGTCAATGCAAGAAACATACCCATGGGATGAGCCAGAATAGTACCAGTCCATCCTGCCCACAGGCCTGCAAGCCCATGTCCGAATATTGTTAGCCGTTTCGTATCGGGAGATCCAGGCACGGGCTCCGTAAGGCCAGATCGAATGAGAAAGAGGCGGTAGTTGTGTAACGATCCAAGTAACAGCGAATCTGATGCTCCCCACGCAACCATAGGCGGTACAGCGCCTTTGTAAAGCGCAAGCGGAGACTTGAAGTACACGTTGTAAGATATGTCAACCCGAAGAAGTGCTAAAGCCTCACCTCGTTTCTGACTATCTTCCATAGACAGTCTAATGCCCCATTATATGTCCCAATTGGAGCTACTTGTAATCTGGTCTTGACGGTATCAAAGCTGTGACCGACGATGACCTATAGGCGATCTCAACACTTAACGCGCGATAAATCAGTGTACAGACCTGCCTTGGTTATTCCAGAGCCCACACCAGCTACAGCACCAGCGATCCGGATTTGAGAGCCTCCGCTTGGTGGTATATCATCCTGGGAAGACATCGAAGTAGAATAGAGGCAAACAAGGAGGTTTGAAGAATATAATAGCAAACTAATAGCAACCAACCAGCCAATGGAAAGCCTACACCCAGAGCGTCGTCACCGGCGCCGACAAGGCAAGTGATCGAAGCCAATGATCGGTATCGTTTACGTCATGTTCACGTGGCTACTCTTAGCGCTTGAACGCGACGTCCACAGCAGCGCATCTTGGTTATAATGTCTGACTTTCTTCATCTTGCCGATAAGTTTAAGAATAAACTAGGAATATCTGGGTCTCAGCAGAATAACCAGCAACAAGACGGGTATTACCAAAACTCGCCATCTCAGCCTTCACCAGGAGGCTACCCATACCATGATCCCGGCGCGTCGTACAACTACCAGCAACCACCGCAGTATCCTGCTGCGCAAGGATCTCAGCAACCATGGGGACCTCCGTATCAACCGCCGGGATTCCCTTCATCCGACCAATATTTCCAACCCGGGCCAGCAGGTGGTTCTCTTCCACCGCCCATTCCGCCTCGGGCGGGCCCGCCCGCAATCCCTGATCGGCCCTCTGCAAGCCCCGCACAGGAATCAGTGTCCCCGAGCGCCTACGGTCAGCAAACTGCCTCGGCTGGCGCGATTTATGCGCCAGGGACGTATCCTACGCCAGAGCTTTTCAACTTTCCACTTGGCAAACACACTGTACTACGCTCCCCAGTGCATGGGTATACTGCCAAATCTATACAGCATGAGCTTGACCAACTTGGTCCCACTTCGACGTTGTACCTCCCACGTGGGTCCCGTTGGGAGGTCGAGGAAATGATTACTATGCAGCCGTTCCAAGAGCTCGCAACCGAGGGATATCCAACTGCTGAGCATGACATGGCTTGGCTCGAAGCGAAGAAAGAGCTGAATATGCACATGGTTACGGGGTTTCAAAAATCGGGTGTACGTTTGCGCAACCTGCTTTTCGAAGGATGCCGTGAAAAATACGGGCACAACCCGGATGGCCGCTGTATGATCATCATTGGTGCCTTGGACACTTGTAATCAGGTGGGTTCGTTTGTATGCCGAAGTGACTCGCAGGTCGTTTAACCCGTTTTGTACTAGGTGGTAGATAGATGTATAATTCGCAACCCCAGACACTGGTCCTGCTTGCAGGCTTTCGAGGGCAGCACGAACATCCGGATCACGAATAATTTTATTGGACCAGCAGGGCAAGGTGCTGATGCTGCAGATGGAAAATGGGCCGACGGGATCGTGAGTGAGCCACATCTATTCTGTGGCACTCTCCTTAATACTTCTATTTTCGGTAGAGCTTTTCTGCAAGTGACGGCCTGGTCGCGGGGAATCAGATTCTAGACGCCACTGATGGTGCTATAGGTGCGCACACCTGGTTGTCTTAGGAATGTTTTGTCTAAATGATATGTTTCAGTCATTTTCGGGGCACCCGGGTCACTCATCACTAGCAACACGATTATCAACAGACATAGGCTATGTAAGTATTGAGCTTTAGTGTTCTCGGGAATCAAACGCTAATGACGTGTCCTAGGTTTAGGAGGTCTGAACATGGTGGATTATAACCCACGTAAGTTAAGCGGGTTAATACCCGAGGTGCTATGCTAACTCGGGCAAATGTGCCTCTGTGTTTCAGACAAGGGTAATTATAATTTTACGCGAGTGATAAATAATACCGTCCGAACGGAAGGTGCATATATTAAGGTCGGCGTGGGTATGGGTCCGAGCATCCTCGGGAAAAGCGACCCCGACTTTATCCAGACTGGGGCGGTTGTTTTGCGCAATCTTGTTGAGTCTAAAGACGTCGGTCATGGTAAAGGCGGGTATGGCTATGGATATGCTATTGGCTCAGATACTACCAACTGGACATGTGTCGAGAACGTCGCTGCCCCGAGTGCTGAGTATTCTGGAGATATATCTGCATCACTGCCAGAACTCATCGCCCCACCTATGCCTTTCGTCCGCGACGGACCTGCAGAGGCTCGGGGATGCTTGCAGAAAGAGTTTGTTCGAGGTAGGAGGTGCAAATCTCATACTAAGCATTCGCTAATGATGTCATCATAGGCCACATCGAATGTCTCTTCCGCATCAAGCCCGGCCCGTCGACGGTCCTAGGCTGGAACCCGGGACAACTACACCTTGACATAGGCTCACACGTTAGCTTGCGCTCAGTTCGGCTTTGCCTAGACCGCGGCGGAGAGCTCTGTGTTAGATCCGACCAACACAACGGGCACGTACTCTGGAATAGCGGGACCGGTTGGCTACACCGCGATAGAGACACGGCTCTTGTATTTGCATCGGGAGGAAAACTGCTGATTGTCGACACACGCTCGCACGCGACGCTGCACGACTTTACACCGCATATACCCTATGTCGCACATGATGATGAAGACGCGCATATGTTCATGCTCTGTGAAGTTCCGCACCGGGCATGCCTTGCGATTACGAGTCCTGCTCCACGCGCCAATACACTTTTCATGTCGTCATATCACGAACGATGCGGGCGGGAGTTTGCCGTTGGTCAATTCGTGGCGCGATACTGCGGCCAGGGGCACGGTACGCTAGTAACCGTATTAAATCCGTACACGCAGCTCGTGGTGCTACGTTCTAGACATGATGGACCAATTCGGACGCCGTTGGCTTGGCCTCTGAACGAGGGTGAATGGGAGACGGTCTGGACGAGTCCAAACGAGAGGTCAAACGAGGAGGTAATGGATGCAAAGCTTGCTTGGCAAGGAGACGGCAACTTGGTCAGTGGTGTTTATTGCCTTGGACTCGTACGATGCTAAGACTATGGTCTCATTAGGTGATCTACGCGAGCGGCGGTGTGCCGTGGGCAAGCGCGACTATGGGCCGCGAGCCACCTGCGACGACGATGCGATGGGGATTAGGCACACCTCAAGAACCATACATAGAAATTGTTGGTGACAACGGCACAAGGCATTGGAGCACATGATTTACACGCATATACTCGGTTTTCTACATAGAACAAATACACATTTTGGTCTACCACATTGCCGTACATAAAAAGACTTGGCGACTGCGGCGGATTGCTCTTGGAGCGATCACACGACTTGCAGTGGGGCCCCTTCGCCTCGATCAGGGAGGCAAATCCTCGATTGTTCGAGAAGAGTGCCACGCAATTTATGTTATGATCGGAGGCCAGCGCGTCATAAGCGAGAATCGTTCTGCCGTTTTGACTTTTGGATAGATTGAATACTACATTGGGGGTACAGTGCACTTGATTCAGACAACAGACGACGGTAAGACGGAGAAATAAAAAGATGTAGATGAATAAACGAGCGTCCAGGCTGAGTGGAAAAAAAGATTGTGGCGTAGGCAGGGAACGAGGGTTCTGGTTAGCGATGCATCAAGAAGGAATAAAAAAACATGGAAACAGTTGTTGCAGTAGATGAAGCGAAGAAAAAAAAAGAAGAGAAGCAGATGAGGAAAAAGTACTAATCAAGACCGTAACGGATCGTCCACTGCATGTGACCCGTTCGTTGCTCCACCAACCGAAGATGGCGGCGCGCTTGGCCCACCATCTCGTCGAGGAAGAACCTGGGTATACATGGGTGGAAGCTCGACAACTTCGTCGTCGTCGATTTCACCTGCGTCGGTGTGAAGCACAAATCTGATGTCACGCAAAGGCTAAAATTAGAGTGGGCAACCGCGCAGCCTGGTGAAAAAACTGACCTTTGCGCCCCTTGCGATCGTGCAGACCCAGGTGCCGCCATTTGCGCTTTGGTCATTCCGCTGGTTGCTGTCGTGCCTACGGACAGTCCATGTCTATGTCGACCAGGTCTAGGTACACTGCCTGTAGCCGCCGCATCATGATCCTCGTCTGCATGCGGGAAATATCCCTCTGATTCGGAAGGTGGGGGGAGAACATATGGATCCGGGTCGTACACACTCCTGCCATGCGCGTCTCGTGCGGGTGTCTGCAGCGGGTCGCCCGTGCGCGGAGAAGGGAGTGGGTACTGTGCGCCACGTCCGCTGCGTCCTGATCGGTCGTCTGGAATCAAGTCAACGGAGCGGCCGTGACGTTTCGTCATGCCCTGCACAGACGATTGGTCTTCGTCGTCTCTCCTCCGTTGGTGTTTGCGATGCAGGATGAACCAGATGAGAGAGGCGAGGGCGATTAGAAAGACGGCTCCGCCTGCAATACTCGCGCCAATTACTGTTGCATTATTGGTCGAACCAGAGGAAATAGGTGTACTCGAGGCGGTCGAGGTTGCTGCAGCTGTAGATTGAGCTGTTGAACCTGGGGAGTCCGAAGTGATGCAGGTTGCGTCGTTCGATGCGCTGACAGTATAGAAATCAGTAGAACCACCTTGGCGACCCTGAGAGTCTACCATAACGAAAACAAGATTTGTCCCAGAGGCAACGTTGGCGTTCCATGTGAAAGAGTCGCCTTGGGGTGGGTCTAGGATAAACGTCTAGAAAAAAATGAGGTTAAGTCGAATGCCAAGACAATAAAGGCGCACCTTGCCAAGAGGGATAAGACCGTAGATAGTGATAGGCTGCACTGCGTTGTAGTAGTTGTCCCAGGTATATGGTTGACATTGTTGTAACGCGCTGGGAAGGTCATAGGTAAAGTCGGTTCCTGGGTCTGTTGTATTGCAAGACTGTGCTTTGCCGTCCATGCCAGCTGTGAGCAAGCCCGAGGTACCGCCAGTGCCAAAGCCGGTGGAGTCGGACATTGTAAGGAGAAAGCGACGCTGGCTCTCCTTGCCAGTAATCCGCAGCGTAGTAGTATACGACCCATAGGTGCCGTTGTATGCGCTATCGGGGATAGTAATGTTTTGCGGTGTGCTATAGAGCTATGGAGAGAGGAGGGTGAGCCAAGCACAGCAGTGATCTGCCGTTAGACTTACGGGAGTGATCTATCAAGGTTGATGTCATCGGTCAGCCTGTTCACATAGAAACCAACAGAGGGCGTACCAGCAAATGGTAAGGCCCAGTACCACCCGTCCAAGTCACAGTCATGTCCCCACATTGCACTGGTGCAGTGAACACGAAAGAAAATGCGGCAGCAGCCTGCGTTTGAGCAGCACCCAACACGGCTAGAGCTGAGATCGCTCGAGCAAACCTAACCATAGTGGATCGGAATTCTCAAGGAAAATAGAGTAGGGTCTCGAGGATTAGTGCGCTCAGCGCAACACACGAGAAGGGGGAGGGGTGCCGGGAGAGGCAGCAGGAGGGGTGGGAGTGAGAGAGTGGGCGTCGACTTTATGTTCGGCAAATCCACGTGCTTCCGGAGGGGCGGGGGGCCGCACAGCTTCAAATCCGAAGAGTTTCAATTCAGTTCTTCTTATGGCCCATTAGCAAGGCCCTCTTATGCACATATGTACTCCCAGCTCTCAGATCGAGGGCCACGCACTGCTTGTTATCACCCCAGCTCCACTCCAAATCGTACGAGTCCTCGGCCCGGCTCACGACCACGTGACCATCCTCCTCACATTTCCGCCCTCCACTCTTCTCTTGGCTTTCTCCCAGACTGTTCTGGCGCCTATGCGCATTCAAGCCTTGCGTAGGCTGCCACCTCCTGGGCCTGCAAATACACTCAGAGCTCTGCGATGTCGCACGTATACTTCTCGGGCTAGCCCTATTCCTCGTGACAAACTCTGGGACAGAGCAAACCTGAGAAAGCTAAGAGATCAACCGCCCGCAGTCAGGAAGAGCATCTACACCCTCGGGGGCCTCTTTTTCCTTGCTTCCAGTGGTTATGTACTGTACAAAGCACATCAGGCAAGTACTTGTCACGAGGCACAATGCTATTCTGAACGCGGGTACTCCAGCCCACCCGGCATTTCTGTCTCGCCGTGGTGCGATGCTCCCGGGTGGCCAAGGCCGTGGCCGAGAGCATGATCGACTATAAAATTTTGTTCGCTAGGAACATTCCTGATAATGCGCAGCGGACCCAGGCCTATTCATCATGTCACAAACGTAGCGCCGAAAGGGTTTTGCATGCACTCCAGCTTAATGGAGGTATATATATCAAACTGGTATGTCCTCGGGAATATGACGAGATAAGTTTTACAATAGATGTATAGGGTCAACACATGAGTAGTATCCAGGTTTTACCAAAAGAATGGACCTCGACTATGAGGCCATTGCAGGTGTGTAAATCGCACGGCCAAATGATTACTATATTTATGCACTGTTTGTTAGGATCAATGCTATCCGACGCCTCTGGAAGACGTTGATAGATTGTTCTTGCAAGATACGGGTATATCATTATCAGAGCAGTTTTCAGAGTTTGATGACACAGTGAGCATTAGCATTCCTCTTTCTTGGCAATGGGGGCTCAGAGGTATCATAGCCAATTGGCGTTGCAAGCCTTGCGCAAGTGCATATTGCTTGTGATCGAGCTACAGGCCGCCAGGTTGCTGTAAAACTGCAAGTAAGTCGCCGACACAAGGATCCATGCGTATCTTATTCACACTGCGTAGCATCCACATCTTGCTGAATTTGCGGAAATCGAGTATGTTAGTGCATCTGTCTAGAGTTCAGCACTGACTCCTATACAGCATCGCAACAACAGCTCTCTCGCTCGCTTTCGTCAAACGCTACTTCCCCACCTTTGAGTTCTCATGGCTCGGAGAAGAAATAGCCACAAACCTCCCGCTCGAAATGGACTTTGTGAACGAGGCCCGGAATACCGCCAAGGTTACCGCGAACTTTGACAAGATCCCCAAGGGAAAAACGAGCGTGTACGTTCCGGAGGTACTGAGAGCTACGCCCAGAACACTGGTGATGGAATACGTCAAGGGTGGAAGGGTTGACGAGTGAGTGTGTTGCAGACTGCGGAGAATCGTAGAAATGACTTACGAGAGCAGCTTGGAGTACTTGGCAAGCCACAATATCGATCGTAATATGGTTAGCCAGGAGTTGTCAAGAGCGTTTTCGGAAATGGTTTACATCCATGGGTGTAAGTGCTCCTATCTGATTGAAAAAGATTATTCTCACATGCCTTGAATTAGTTTTCCATGCAGGTACTCGTCCGCAGCATCGACCCACGATCTTTCCTAATACTTCTTACAGACCCCCATCCCGGCAACCTCCTAATTCGACCAGCTCCGCCCGGCTCTAGGAGTTCGCATAACTTCGAGATTGTCTTGCTTGTATGCTATGTCTTTCCCCAGCTAGCCTGCACTGTTTGACGACGATCTATCTTTAGGACCATGGTCTATACTTTGACCTAGATGACGATCTTCGCCTCAACTATGCTCGTCTTTGGCTTGCTCTCATCGCGCCTGGGTTCCCACCAGTGGCGCGTGCGAGGCGTCGATATGCTGAAGCGATGAATATTACGAGCGATTTGGTAGAGCCCCTCTTTATGCTTGTTTCATACATTTAATTCTTACGAACTACTCCAGTACCCCATATTCGAGTCCGCCATCACTGGACGTGCAGGACTTGAAGGAACATGGGATACTCCGACCGAAAATGACTCATCATCCATGGCAGATTCCATCGCTCCAGCGGATTCATCCGACACGCCCGAGCCAACCAAAACGTCATCTGCTCCTGCGCCTGCAGAACTTCCCAAGATCCGTCGTGCACGAGGCATGCTCGACGCTGGGACTCAGTCTCAGGTCGAGATAGAGCAGATTCGAAAAGTCGTACTTGAACAAGAGGGCCTGGTAGAGGCTATATTTGAATTGTTAAGAAAGGTCCCAAGGCGAGTGTTGATGATTCTCAAGTTGAACGACTTGACGAGGTACGTGATTTACTATCTATGCATTGGAGCTACTATAGATAGCTGTGGATAGGAACCTCGATCATGCGCTCGCTACTACTCATTCCGAAGTCCGTGTGTTCGTGATCATGGCTCGATACTGTAGTCGCGCAGTCTGGGAAGACGCACGTAAACATTCTGGCTGGTCATTAGGTCTAGCTGGGAACTGGCTCGCATATATCACCATAAACAAAGGGCTGCGTGTTGTCGAATGGTATGTCTCCACAAGCACTTTTCATGCGATAATTTTGGATAGCTAATAATGGAGATAAGGTGGATGGACACTCGTGGACGTATGGTGATTGCACTTGCGTGGGCACGCGGGCTGTGGCGAGAGGGTCTCCAAGGCGCGTCGCGTGCTGCTGCGGGACTCGCGTAGTTTCTTTTTTCACATCGTAAGGGAGACACCTGTGATTAGCTTTGAATGCTGGGTAATTGATAGAGCACTCGCGTGCGCGGTTGCCATGTAGAGTGGATTTCACAACATAATGTTATGCTAAGTGGCGCTGCTTCTGACGTGGGTGGCAACTTGGCGCCGTGGCTCATGAGAACAAAGATAGTGTGGCTGGTACACTTTCATGAATTGGGTAAAATGTAAAGAGATACAAATCAATGCGTCAACGCATTGAACTGCCGAATAGAAGAAAAGTAACAAGTGAACGCCCAACAAAAGAAATCCTCTAGAAATGCTCCTTTTTGAACGTGAAATCGATAGTATCAGTCTTCACCGCCAAACACTCCTCCTTGATAGTCTTGGCCAGCCCGGAAGGCCCGCAGAAGAACGTGCCGACCTTGGTGCGAAGCGCGGCCTCACGGCCAGGAAGGTATTGTCCGCTCTCGATCGCCATGCGCAGACGACCATACACCGACTTCCAGTCTGGTCGACCGAAGATAGTACGCGTACGCAAAAGGGTGAGGGGATCGTATGATTGACCAGCGTCGTTGACAGCAATGTTCCAGAGCATGTCCTCGCCAATCTTTTGCGTGAGGAAGATGTTCATGCGCAAAAAGTCCGGGTCAACTTGAGCAGCCTCGACCTCCTGGAGCAGCGACTGGAACCAGCCAAACGAAGGCGCGTCGCGGCAGATCCAGAAAAACTCGACACGCTTGAGAGCACCCAAGTTACCACGGCGTTGGCGATACCAGATGTGCTTCAAGATGCTTGCGAATGGTGTCACGCCAATGCCAGCGCCGATCAAGACCGCGACCTCGGAATCGAACACGTCCTCTGCAGGTGCACCATACGGCCCATCGATCCGCACTTGAGGCAAGCTGATCGCTCCCATCGAATCAATCTCGATAAACTCGCCCCGACCTTCTGGGATGGCGTCAAGTCCCTGACCTTTGACGTCCGAGGCACGCTTCTCGAGGGCGTTCATTGCGTTTTTGGTGAGCGAGGCGACGACGTTGGGACCAGCACCAAGACGCTCGCCAAGCGCTTGGGTAAAGTCACCGACTTGACGGATGTGCACGCTCACATACGGGTCTTCAGGCGCAGAAGTGATGGTGAACGGATGCCATTGGAACTTGGAGATGTCAGGGACTTGGATAAAGAGCCATTGGCCGGCGGTGTACTTGAAGCTGGGCTTCTTGATACGGAGCTCCATCGCGCCAGACGGGTGAACGAGGACCTTCTCGAGCGTGGTTGCACGACGGGCACGGACCTCACGCCAGATACGCTCTCCAAAGTAGATGATGGCCGGCCAGATGATGAAACGCCATGAGAGGTAGCCTATGCAGTGGTCGGTAGAGTAGAACGGGAAGGTCTTGATGTAGTCCGGTTCAGCCGAGTCGCGTACAAAGCAGCCAGTAGCGTGGGTAAAGAGGCCAAGCATGAAGAAGAACGCGAGATGGTGGGTGTACCAGAACGCCTCGAAGCATTGCTTGCGGACCTTGTGGTGAGCGGTACTGTACATCAAGACCTGTATGCTAGTTAATACATGCTCAAGCTAGGGCAAGAAAAGTACTAACCATGATGAAAAGCATGACATGACCGGTAAACCCTCCTGGCTGAGTGTAATGGATTTGCAACGCAGACTGAGGCCGAACCTCTGCAGATAACAATAAGTATGCGACAAACCAAGGAAGACAAAGGACATACGAGAGCGCTCGACGTTGATGAAATTGACATAATGCGCGGTTGTATGGACCTGTCAAAAAAAGTCTATTTTAAGACGCTGCCGGACAATAGGCCTCGAGGACGAAAATTACGCACCATCGCCCAGAAAGCCATCGAGTACGCGACTTGACGGTGGAACCAAATGTTTTCGTCGGCGGGCATAAGCCAGGAAAGCTTGGGACGGATAACACGAATCAAGTTGCGGAGCATCGGCAACAGAATAAGCCCGCCATCGAGCGCTAGTACGAGTCCAGCACCGCGGGAGGTCCAGACGGAGAACGTAAGCGCGTTGAGCGCGGCGAGACGCTTGTTAGTGGCCTGTATGTACGATTAGCATACAGTATATGAAAATCAAGCACGTTTTTTGCTTGCCTGGCTGTACCACCCATAGGCAAAAGTACCGAGATGGACACCGTACCAAAGAACGTTGAAGATAAGGCGACGAGGCGCGAGAATCTCGCGCTGAACCCAGGTCTCGGGCATGGTTACGGTATGTTGTGGCGAAGGAGTATTAGTTCAGAGGGATCGTGTGGACGCAAGACCTGCTGCGCTACGTAAAAGACAAAGAATGAAGTGGACCAGCTGAGAGAAAAAGACCGCCTGGGCTAAGAGAAAGTGAGGGCACCCGCGTGCAGGAGCTTTAAGGCTAGTGGAGGATCACCGCTGACGAGCACAAAGAACCAGAATGCCTTTTTATTACTTCTCGCAACAACCACACGTGTTACCCTAGTAACGAGCTATTCTGCTTATGGCATCCCCCTGGTTTCCCCTCACGACTGCACATCATCTCCGATCTACTGCTCAGGTATGTATGGACCCGCCATCAGACACAAATTCCTGGGTGTAAACTGCACATGCATTGCCGGTGTCCGCTTGGTGTTGTAAGTGACGAGCAAGTCGGCGCTATAAATAATCAACCGTCAGCGAACTATTCTGGCACGCTCCCCACACGGCCGTTGCTAATCTGGCCGTCGCATCAGGGCGTCGGGGCATTCAAGCCGTAGCTAGAAGCTTGCCGAGCGCTAGGCACCCAACCCAGCTCGCGCCATCTTAACCTTGGTAACCTGGACACGACACTCACCTCTTCACGACTTCTTCTTTGGACTCATCCTTTCCACCCACACCAATATCTGTCCCACCTCCCATCCCTCCGGCATGCTTGACATCCCAACATCTCACTGTCCAATCACCTCCGCCGGATATCAACACGCTTGATTCGGCGCTGAATGAAAGCGAATGTATTGACGCTGTGTGCCCCGTCATCTTCTTGATTCGTCGGCCAGAGGACATGTCCCACAAATTAATGGACAAGTCTTCGGCTGACAGGCAATCATGCGTCAATTTAAGCTTTCTCGTGCATGTCAGCAATCACTCACCAGCACTAGCAAGATATCGCCCGTCTGGGCTCATCGCCATGCTAGTTATCGCGCCTTGGTGTCCGATAAATACCCGCACACACGATCCCTTTTGTACATCCCAAAGTCGACACGTCCAGTCGCTCGAACCCGTGGCGAGGTACAACGAGTTTGGATGGAACCGCACGCACTAACACGCAGACGAGACGTCAACAACCATAACAATTCTAGAATGAAAAAAGTGGTGCATACATCAACATCGCTCAGATGCCCGGCATACACCCTCATAGGTGCAACTCGTTCTGAGCTCCATAGTCTAGCTGTCCTGTCTCTTGAACCCGTTGCAAACCAACCTCCTCCGAGACCGGCCCACTGAACATCCCATACTGGCGCTTGATGACCGCGATACACCGCGACGTTTGTGAGAGTGTCGAGGGACCATAGACGCGTGGTTGTATCTGCTGAGCATGAAAGAAGATGTCGGGGTGTTGGGGAGGAGGGGTCAAAGGCCGTGGTGTAGACGGGGCCAGCGTGAGCTATAAGTTTCCGGGTGGTCGTCCCGTGTTTTTCTCGAAGACGTTTCAGAGAAGATGCTGAGGATAGGATTTAAAGTAGCCGGAACATAAGTCTCAATATAGATTCCAAATAGACGATCACTACAACTTACCGTCTTTCACACCTGTCGCTTGAAAGTCACTTCGCATTCCACGTAGCTTCTCCCCCTTCAAATTCCAAAGCCTAATGTAACTCTCTGAAAATCCCACCGCCATCAACGTCGAGTCCTGCGAGAACCCAGCGCATGTCATTCTACAATTCATCCGTTAATATTACTTCAGTGCTGCCAATTAACACCTACCCGTCCATCGCATCATGAACCGTAAACGCACAAACGCTGGGTAGAGCTCCACTTCTCTGCGCCGTCGTGAATCGTTCAACGCTTCCCATGCTTTCACCTGAATCTGGGCCCAACACATTCGGATCCAGCTTAATCCTCTTCTTGGCATCCCGCAACTTTTCGACTTCGCGCTTCACGTCTGGCGCCTTCCATGTTGGCGACTGAGGAAGTAGCTCCGAGTGTGAGGGTGTTATTAAGCCCGGAATTGTTGTAATCGGTCGTTGTTGAACGCCTTCCTCTGTCAAAACTCGATCTGTTTCTTCCTGCAAGGCTTGTGTGAGTGGCGCAGGGCCGAGTTTGAGCGCGCCTTGGGCAAGGTTGAAGGCAGACGATGTTGATGCCCTGCCATCTGCGGGGAGAAGCGAAGAAACAAGTCCGGTAGACTCTTCGAGTGTGAGAGGAGAAACCGAATTCGCAGCCGAGGTCGCCACTACGACAAATCACAGCTCAGAGCATGAAAAAATGGTAAATTGGATTTTAAACATACTATCAAAGTGGAGATGCCCATTGATAACGTGCATCACAGCCATGCGCGCGCGTCTGCTCCTATCTCCACCAAATCCCTCTCCTGCGCCAGGCGCCTCCCCGCCAACACCCTCGGTGAGCCAGCCAAGTAAGAGACCAAAACCAGAACGTGTCATGCGTATAACGTATTTTTCGGAGCGAAGACGTTGAGCAAATTCGTCATCTTTGACGTGCGAAGGGAGGAGTAGGGTAGAGAGATGGTGTAGTTGCTGGCGATGTTGGGGTGCGAGGGAAGGGGAATATCGGGTGGCCATCTGGATAGCTGGGCACAAGAGATTAGTTTATGATGAAACCAAAGGGACAAGAACTTACCTTGAGCCTTGTACCCTTCTGAAATAAGATCCAGATAGAAATGACAATACACTGGGAACAGCAGAGGCCTGAATTCATGCTAATGCAACACCACGTCAATTGTACCACCTCAACAAACCACGAAACTTGTAGACTCACCCTATAAATATCCAGCGATCCGTCCACCCACGACTCCAGCTGCCTAAACGCCTCTTCCCTCTCAGAGGGATGCAACGCAACCGCCTCGTCCCGTGCCTTGCCTCGCATGGCATCGAGCGCAGCGGCATCCTTAGCCGCTTGCTCTGGGTCGACCTTGACATCCACACTACTTCCCAGATCCAAATTCTGTTTCCTCAAATCATTCAAATCTTGTGTTTTGCTCGAGTCGTCTAGAAACGCCTGTTCGGCGCGTTTAAATCCACGTTGGCGGAGGTATTCGAGGACTTGTTGAGTATTTAAACGTGGTGTTGTGGGACTTGTTGGAAGAGCATTGGAGTTTCCATTTGGGAGCGCCGAGTTGGGTTGGGTATCTGTAGGAGAGGTATCAATAGGGCTTCCAGCGTCGGCCATTGCGAATGATGAGAGGGGAAAGAGCCCAGTCCCTCACGTGAGCCCGTGGCGCGTCGATCAAAATCCTGGGAACACCTCACGTGAAAAGTTGGATCTCCAACCCAGACACAACTTCTGTTTGATACCACCCACTCCGATATGCAGTACGAACTCGCTCCGAATAGTCTTACGTCTGAACAAATACGCACAACGTATCTACGTGCTTTGAAATGTGCTAGGGAGGGTCTACGAATGGAGTCGATGGGTGGGGACAAAACGCCTGCAGCTATTGCGGCGTATTCCGAGGCTGTCGCGCTGTGCGATGACGTGTTGGATACTTTGCGGTTTAGTGAGATCCCTGAACGGGTGGAGGAGGCGGAGAAGGTCCAAAGCTTAGTGCGTGTAGCTTTAGTTGTGTCCTACACTACATTTTGTACTAAACACCTGTTTTTGTCATAGAGAGATAGTTACAAGACAGTTGTAGACAGCCTATCCTGGCTTGAGGAGATCCAGCCTGGATATGTCCCTCAGCCCATAAAACGATTGATTGGGCCCAAGAAACGAACATTCGACGAACAGTCCCAGTCCCAGTCCGGATCACAGTCTCCTCGGTCTCCTAGATTCCCGCATTTTGACGTCGAAAAGGCTCTAAGCGCGTGACCGCGACGCGTCTCCAAATCCGATCATAACACTCCATACCCTATCCAACGCCGCGATTTGTTGGTTGGTACACGCGCTTTATCTCACGGACGGACGAATGCCACGTTTTTTTTGTGTTTGTCATGTCATGAATTTATGTAACGTCCGTCTATCTTTCCGTTCCTTCCCTTGGTTGATCATCTTTAGCTATCATGTTGTTCATGTACCTGTACAGTAAATTGGATAGACAGTTTCTTGATTGGGAAAATGAGTGCTTCCACGTTATGATATCCATTGTGCCGAGGTACCTGATCTCTGTTATTTGAACCCCTTACTCAAAACTGATCGTCGTCCAAGCAAAAGGTAGCTTAGCGACGTGACGCATACACTTGATGCAATATGTTATCGAAAGTAACAAGCAAGTCGCTCAACTCGCACTTGAAGTTGTTGAGCAAGGCGTGTACAACCTGCACGTGAGATTTTGCGTTGGCTGAAAAGCACAAGGGAGGCAGCTTCACTGTCCGCACTGCATCCTCGGCCTTGACATGAGTTGCGAGCCGTCATTCACACACAATAGGCGAACAGAAACATTCGCTACCAAGTTATGTCGCCGCATGCTCACTATATCTGAATCAACATTTAACCGGCGCAAAAGCGCCATATCTATTTGGCTATTCCCCAGCTGTTCAACCGTGAAAGCATGATGAAATGGTTGTATCGCCGTTTCCAGGCTCAGATACTCCTTTTAAACATATCACAGTGGTAGTGAATCCAGAAACTGATAACTAAACAAGAAATCGTATGTTAAGTATAGCGCATACATACAACAAAACCCCAATCTAGACATGACAGACATGGTGCCTAATCTGTTTGACATTTTGCGCCGAACAGTGGGTGCAGCAGTGGTGCAGCCCACACGTGAGCACTATGCCTATACAAAACACAACATGAGGCGAATAGCCTCTTATCCCAACCACCATTCTTGATTCAACATGTCCTCGGAATCTGAAGTGCCTGCAGACGCCCGCCTCACCGACGCTCTCGATTTTGCATGTAGCGCTGTCAAGCAAGACGCACAACTTTCCTATGAACTTGCTATTCAGATGTATACCAGTTCCGTTGAACTCTTGGATCAGGTTTTAAAACAGATGATCGAGGATGGGAAGGAAGAAGAGGCTGAGAGACTCAAGTCAATTGTGAGTTTCGGTTTTTCTTTGTTGAGAATAATGAGATGACATGCAAGTGGCGAGGAAGCGTGATATCTACTGTGCCCGTATAGTACATTTGGCTCATGAATCTGGTCAAGAGCCCTCGGTTGTCCAACGTGCGGAAGAGTTGCTCAAGAATTCGCCTACTGTTGAACACAATCGTCTTGAGGCGTCTCTTACAAACAACTGCACGATGTCGGAGAAAGTACCCGTGTACAAATCCGAACGTGACAGCACGATTGATATAGAGGCGGGACGTACGCAAGAGGCTGCTGTCGGTGGTTGTTGTGCCAAGCGTGCAAGGGCTGCGATGTTGGTTGTGTTTGTGATGTTGTCTTTCTTGTTGGCTGTGATTGGGACGGGTCGTATTGGACTGGTCTAATATTTTCAAGCGAGCGCTGTGCCTTTTTTGTAGTAACACAAAGTTGAGCTTTATTTCATTAGACCCAACTGAACACGACGAGAACGGCCCGATGATAAACGGCGTGCGAAGTCTGCACGTGAAGTTCAAGCTGAAAGCCGGCACGAGGCAAGCAGGATCGCTCTTCTAGCGTCCATCTTTCTCGTTATGCGCTCGAGATTGTCCAGAGTGTCGACACGTCCTACACTTGACGATGCGCTCATTCTCGGAAAAAATACTGTCGAGTTGGAGGAAAATGGGCCTTATGAGCTTGCTATTCCGGCGTATACCGAGTGTATTGAACTCCTCGATCGAGTTTTAGAGACACTCCCAAGGGACGGTGATTCACCCCAGGTAGACGAGGCTAGAAGCGCTACAACGCTTGTGAGTGTTGTCTCGAGTCCGGATATGGATGAAATGATACTCAGCTTGTGAGGAAGCGCGATACATATAGTCTCCGTATGGAAATCATGATTCTTCAGTTGGAGCAAATACAAGCGCAGGATGGGGTGTTCGTAGAAACGGAGACGTTGTTTCCTTTGAGTAAAGTTGAACATGCCGACGCGGTTGATCTGGAGAAAGGGGATCGGCGCGTATCCCGGCGTTCCAAGTACGCGAGAGTTCGGATGGTGATAACGGCCTTCGTATTGTCCGTTTTTCTGGCAGTTGTTGGGAAGATGATACTTTGAGCTGCGGTTGTGTCTTTTTGTGGTAATGGTTTGAAAGTGAACTGCGTTTCAGTAAGACAGGTGCGCTGGCTGGTGTTTGTTCCACTCCACAGCCAGGTGGGAGCGTGAAAGTCACGCATACATTCGTCCTGCGCCGAATAAAACGCGTCTTTCTTCAGCCGTGACGAAGCCGTTGTGTATGGACAACTGGTTCGGATAAAAAAAGCAGCGTCGTTCCCGTTCCCGCGCTGAAAATCGGCAAGAAGCGAATGCGATTGGACGAGTTTGGGCCGGGGCCGGTCTGAAACGATCGAGTTGTTTGTGTTCGAGGGATCGAGGAGGCCGTATGGGGCAGTTGCAAGAGTCCATTTGCACTAGCGCGGAGCGAGGAATGCGGTTCTCTGAATGATTTTAACGTGCAACGTGGTCGGCGGTACAGGAACGGGTATAATGGTTGGCGCCGACGTGTAGCCCGGTGTCGAGGGCGGTGGCAATCGAGTGCGCCCTGTGTGGCGTGTGCGATTGGGGCAGATTTGGAATGTTTTAGTGCGGATTTTTGGATGTGAGAGGGGGGGCGACTTTGATATAGCGCCTGGCGGCAATTGGCTGGGCTCCTGTTGTCCCAACCTCCCCGATCCGCCATCGTCGAGCTTCATTCCGTTTCCCACCGCGGCCCATGGCGTACGAGCGCACCCACTGGGACCGCCCCGACTCTGCCGCCCACCCCTTTGCCACCCCCTCCAGCCGCACCCCGGCCCAGCGTGAGTTGCCCTGGGCCAGCCATATATTCTGTTCATTAATGTTTCCCCAGGCTCGTCCAGCGAATCCCTCGCCTCCATGTCCCGCCGGGGCCCACCCCCATTCTCGCCGCCGCGGAGCAACCCGCCGCAGACACCGAGCTCGTCGGCGCGGCCGCCGTCGTCGCGTCGGGCGCTGACGGCTGCGCTCGAGCTCGCACAAGAGGCCGTGCGCATCGACAGCTCTGGGACGGAGCCCCTGGCGGCGATTGCGGCGTACGGCAAGAGCGTCGCGCTGCTGAACGAGGTGATGGAGCGTGTTATGCGCGGCGACGACGCCAACCGCCGTCGGTCCGGTGTCAGACGACGCAGCGACGCCGCCCGCGAGGACGAGGTCCGCCGGCTCAAGTCTATTGTGAGCATTAATCGGGTTTATTGGGTTTGCGCTGATTGGCCCGCCAGCACGACACATATGCAGACCGCATGCAGATCTTGTCGCTTATATACAACATGGACTCGAGCCAGAGCCCGCTTGACGACCCTTCGCCAGACACCTCGCCCCATGTACCGGCCACCCCGCCCCCGTTCTTTGCTCCCCCTCACCAGGCCGGCGACTATGAGCAGAGCACCGGTTTCTACTCGGCTGGCCCACCCGCGTTTCTTGTGCACGACCACGACGAGGACGAAGACGAGGATACGTCTGGCGAGAATGTTGGCTTTGCGTCCCTGGAGAACTCCAATCTGGACTATACCACTCGAGATTATCTGCCGCCGACCCGCGATTATCATTCCAACCGCGGCTACTCACCCGCACCCCCTAGCCGCGAATATACCCCCAGTCCTCACCACGACCACGAATATGACCAGCCTACCCCCACCGAACTTGCCCAGACACCCATATCCCCGACTTCGACGATCACCCCTCAGCGCGTTTCGGTTATCCCTCCACCGCGTCCCCCACCGAGCGGTCCGCCGCCGACCCTGCCTCAACCACCCGTCCCTTCGTCACATGCCTATGGGCAGTCTACCTATACGTTGCCCCAACCGCCGGTGCCTCTGCCCCAGCCCCGGGTCAACGGAGGATCAGTCTCGTTGCCTGGCCCGCCCAAGGCTGCATTGACCCGCACTCAGTCCGCTGGGCCCGGTCCCGGATCAGCCAATGCGGCTCCGAGAACAGATCCGCATTCACCCCTCCGACGCTCGTACATTGTTCCCCATTCCCAAGCACAGACACAGGCCCAGCCTCAACCTGTGCAGCCAGGCGCACGTTCGCGCTCTGGCTCGGTAGCGGGGCACAAGCGTACGGGTTCGGGTAACGAGCGACTAGGCACTCTTTCCGAAGAGCGAGAACGCGAGCGATCCGAGGGTGGCAATCAGAGCGCTTCGAGCGGGAACGAGAGTGAATCCTGGACGGTTGTCGGCGCAGAGGCATACTCGCATCAACAGCCTGTTGCGGAAGGATATCGACCGACGGGCGCGTACCGATCACGAGTTGCGAGTACCGCGAGAGAGCTCCCGCCTCTGCCTGCGGATGGGTCTCCGCTTACGCCGCGCGTGCCGGGGAATGTGAGTGGGGGAGATGTCGTCCAGCGTCCGCGCGGGGATACGGGAAGCTCGGCGTCCTCGCGTGGGTCGGATGGTCCGTCGAGTGCGGGTACTGTCTCGACTGTGCCGACTACGTTTTCGGTCACGGTCGACAAGATGGGTTCGCAAATTGCCAGTGCGCAGGCGCAGGCACCCGGGATGTTGGTCAGTCCGTCTACTGCGCAGGGATCTATTGCGTTGCGTCGAAAATCGGGTCAGCCTCCGTCAATTGGACAAGCCATGGCGTTTGAGCAGGCTTTACAAGCCCCGCCTCAACCTATTCAACAACCACCCATGGTGTCACTTCCGCCTCCACCTCTACCCCCTCTTCCTGTGCCAGTACCAAACGCAACTCGGTTAACGGCAGACAATCTCCCAATTGGGGCAGCATCACGACTTGGAATCGCACCTGGTCGAGTACGTGCATCGAGCCAACCTGGGCGTCGGCCGAGTGGTCAAGGTGCAGAGGGATCTGGGTCAAGTTTGATCTCGATTGCACGCAAAACAAGCGGGGCTCATGCGTCTCGTATGCTCTTTCCACGTGCGATTCCTTCTCCTATCCCGCTCGTAGCTGCGATGAATGCGGCAATGTCTCCCCCTCATCACCACTCGAGTCCAAGTCTTGTCGTACATGTGGTCGTACCGAGCGTACCCACCAGCACGCCGATCTCTAGGACGCCAACGAGTCCGCAGAGACGACCGTTCCATCTGATGGCGTGCCTGTACACGTCCTTGACGCGCCGGTCGGGTGGGTATCTCACCCCCCGGTTACACGTTCCGCACGAGGTGTGGTCGCAGGGTGGAGCCAAGTTGACCAACGTTGGGGAAAAAGTGAGGGTTGTGGATGCGCTTGTGGATCATTTGGTTGGCGTGCGGGAAGTGAGCGATGGGTTCTTTAATGGACGGCGGGGTGGAGAGGAGTGGTTGAGGAGGTTAGAAGAGTGGGGTCGGATTTGCGAGGGGTTGGTTGGAGAGTATGGCAAGAAGTTGGGTGTTGGGGAGGGGCTGACTGGGAAGAAGGGGAATCGAATGACGAATATCTTGAAAGGAGGTCTTGATAGGATTACGAACGGGAAGAAGTGAGTGTTTTTTGTGTGAGGTTGGGGAAGGAAACTGATTCGGGTGCTTTAGCATGGATTCGCCTACGAACTACACGGATGGATTAAAGAGACTTTTCTCTCAGGCCGAGTTATTTGGTATGTCTACCACCGTTTTTATGTTTCTTCGGTTCTAACATTGTCTGACTTTAGATGACCACATCCGGGCACTTCACGACCCCTCTCATCCTATCTATAGCCACCTCTCTGGCCACGTGCGTAAACAAATCGAGCAACGAATGGCGTACGCAAGCGAATTCTTCGCAACCGTCGTTCTCACGTTTGTCGTACGCGACCTTGGCCTGCTCATGGACAAGTTTGTGAAAAAGACCGAGCGGTGGCTGGAGGAGTAGAGGCGCTAGGAGTGTGGTAGAGATTTGGCTTGGTTGTGTGTATACTCTCCTCTGGGCCTTGGTTTTTGTTTTTTGGAGACTTTATCATCATCATTCATCATCTTGGTCGGCATCGGATTTTCTATTTGTTTTTTTCGCGTTAGTATACTCGGCTCTCTTTGGCTGTACTTGTTTTTTTAAGATTTTCACTTTTTTGATTGAGTATTCTCCCTGATTGTGAGTGTGGTCATATATTTGCTTGGAGTGAACAATTGCATGTTATTTTTCTATAAATCACAGTAATTTGCCCTCGTATCAGAAAGTGCCAGTGGCGGGATCTGTGTACGGGTATTTGGATTTGGTGGCGCGATATCCATACATATCTTAGACTATCTCCGTTAGGCTGAGCCACTTGACAACAACGATAACCATGGACAAGGCCCACAAGATTTTGAAAGAGACGTTCAAGTTTGATAGTTTCCGACTTGCCCAGGAACAGGTAAATGCGTTTCAAACTCGGTTGGATATGTTTATTTACTTTGGGCTATTGAGGCGATCGAACGGCTTGTAGTTCATAACAAGAGCGCGCTCGTGTTGTTTCCGACCGCTGGTGGTAAAAGGTAGTTTTCCATTGATGAATTCGTACTTTTTACAAGACTGATAAAGACGGGGGTGTATAGTTTATGTTACCAGATCCCTGCGCTATGTTTCGACAAGGGGATTACGCTGGTGATTAGTCCGTTGATTTCGCTTATGCGAGACCAAGTCGATGCGCTACTCAAGCGAAAAGTTAAAGCTGCTAGTTGGGATAGGTGAGTTCGTTTTGGTTTCTGGTTGAGCATGGACTAAATGATATGTTGTTTAGCTCGTTGACCGCTGAACAAGCGCGTTCGGTCAAGGATGGCGTGTTGAGTGGAGACTTGAAGATGTTGTATGTCGCTCCTGAAAAGTATGACGTTCTTTTATGTCGGTGGATACGCGCTTTGATTTGTTTTAGGTTGAATAACGAGGGGTTTGTCCAACTCATGTCTCAAGTCGAGTATGCCATATCTTCTCCACTTCAGCCTTTGCTGTTTTACTTACACCTAGGCCCAGTATAAACCTTCTAGCTATCGACGAGTCTCACTGTATCTCTCAGGTCAGCCTGCATACATTACCTCGTCGCTTCCATCAAACCTAATCTTAACTCTACCTCAGTGGGGCGCCTCTTTCAGACCTGAATACTTGAAGATTGCTCGTTTCGCAGAAGAGTTTGGTGTACCACGCGTGCTATGTTTGACGGCGACGGCAACAAACCAAGTGGCAGAAGATATTTGTGATTCATTCCATATTGATAAAAAGGAAGGGGTATTCAAAACACCCGTT
Organism: Ceratobasidium papillatum; assembly: GCA_037042815.1. NCBI lineage: Eukaryota > Fungi > Basidiomycota > Agaricomycetes > Cantharellales > Ceratobasidiaceae > Ceratobasidium > Ceratobasidium papillatum. The sequence goes on along the minus strand of JAYRCO010000426.1, from coordinate 64 downwards.
TATCGTCCGAATTTGTCGTTTAGAATCAAGGTAGGTCTCGTTGAAATCGCGAAAAGGCATTGGC
>JAYRCO010000425.1:0-26522 GCA_037042815.1 Ceratobasidium papillatum | reverse complement strand
AAGAACCCACACGACTTGGTCACGCACGTCTCATTTTCACCCCAACGATCCGCCTCGGGTGGTGCCTTTTACGACTTTACAGCCCGGTACGGTGCAATTCGAGAAGAAGACCAGACAACGCTCCGAGAGTCCCTGGAAGGAGATATCAATGACGGGCTAGCTGAAGAGTTAGACTTGAGACGGCTGTTGGATCTGCCTCTTGTCGCGTTGAGTAATGGGCAGACGAGGCGGGCGAGAATCTTGCAGGCTTTGATGAGAGTGCCGAGGCCGGAGGTGTTGGTTTTGACCGAACCGTTGAGTACGTCGCGTTTCCTTTGGGGTACATTCTGCGTACTAATTTGGAATTATAGCTGGACTGGATGTGGATCATCGACCGAGGCTGATAAACCTGTTGCACGGACTGCACACCAAACGAGCTCCTCGAGTCATCATGGCGCTCAGAGGACAGGACCCAATACCGGATTGGGCTACACATGTTGTACGAGCTGATGATGGCCGCGTTACAGTTGGGAGCCGGGAACAGATGGTGCAAGACCATCCTCATCACCAGCCGATTCAAACAAAAATTGTGAGGCAGGAAAGTGGCGGGGAGCCAATAGTGGAGATCAACGGGCTGAATATTGCATATCACGAACGAAAAGTGTTGACCGATGTCAATTGGACAATCCGAGAGGGAGACAGGTGGCACCTCAAGGGACCGAACGGCGAGTAAGCTGAAGAAACATTTTGCTAGAATTCTAATATTGCCTGGGTTAGGCTCGGGAAAGACCACACTCCTAGCTATGATAACCGGCGATCATCCTCAGTCATACTCCCAACCCGCATCGTCCCTGCGCTTATTTTCCAAACCCCGTCGCTCACTCGCGACAACTACGCTTCAACGCAGGATTGGCCTCGTTTCGCCCGAGCTATTTAGCGCCTTTCCACGTCGGTTACCAGGCTTGACTGTCAGGGACGCAATCGCAACCGGGTTCGACGCTACGTTTGCATTTAGAAAACCTACGACGAAAGAAGACGCCAGAGTCGATGATCTTACACGGGAGTTTCATTTTGGAGTTGGGAAGGAAGGAGACAAGGAGTTTGCGCTCCTAAGTGCAGGAGAGCAGGCTTTGGTACTGCTTATGCGTGCGCTGGTGGCCAAGGCGCCGCTGTTGATTCTGGATGAGGCAAGTCAAGAGCTCTATACCCATTGAGCACTTTATCTCAATCACCTTGACCTTGTAGCCGTTTGCTGGCATGGACGACAAAATGATCGAAACGGCCAAGACGCACTTGGTAGAATGTTTGAACCAAAGACAGGCGGTGGTCCTGGTTACACATTGGAAAGAGGAAGTCCCATGGCCGCTTTCGATTGTACAACAGGTGGAGCTAAAGAACGGGACGTGCATGCATGCAATTAGTTAACTTGCCGACACACATATTAAAACAGATACGCTGGAGTATTTTTTGGCTCCATTTCTAGTGAATCAACAGTTACGTACGTATACAATCACTTCAATCTGTATAACAATAAAACGCCATTACATTTGTATTTTGTCAAGTTTATCAAGCACAATTTCTACAAATCTAGCACCTAGCCCAGAGTTGCTGACCCGAGTGTCCATACAGGTGAGGCAGCTCAAAACAACCCATGTATATAAATCACCCATAGCAAACGGGAGAACTCTTTGAGCGCATTCAACGAGAGCTACTTTCGCCTCAAGTTTTGAGTCGGGGGTCGGCGCATCACCAAAGGCGTTGATGGCAAGAGGCCCCAACCGAACTCCGTCGACCTCGTCAATCAAAGACTGCCAAAGGCCTATTTCTAGAAGGACAACTCCTAACGCATATATGTCGTGAAGCATGCTGTATTTCTTGGAACCAGATTCACGATTTGGATGTTCATAAAAAATCTCGATCAGTTCTCCTCGATCAATGGTGTGTTGTATGGATACGTCCGTACGAAGGGTTGTTCCACTAAGGCCTCCAAAGCTGACGGGAGGGCCTAATTTACCAGTATGTGGGTCATTGTATTTTGAAGAAGTAAGCATAGGTTGTAGGGATGGATCTGTACGACGGCTATCCACGCCACCAACAGGCTTATAAACAATCTCATGGCGAGCCCTTGTTTCGGTGTTGCGATTGGGGTGGGGATTATCGCATCTTGAAGAAGTGAACCCAACAAGAAATGCATTTCCTAAGCTTGGTTCCTCTGATACCCTGGGGGAAAGTAGGAGTATTGTTCCTGGCTGGATATTCTTATGCACCATTCCGCTGATATGCACAAAAAGTATGGCATTCGCGACCTCCTTTGCTAAGCGGAGTCGAGTTGACAGCGGCTGTGTGGGCTCGCATGTGAGTGCGTATCGGAGGGTTCGCGGTTGACCCGCATCAACGGCTGATGCGGGGAGCGCATATAGAACGTCAATCACGGTGTCAAAAAGACCCGCGCCAGTCACCTGGCAAGCACCGTAACATCCAAGAATTGGCCAGTTTTGGGAAGGCATTCCCATCAATCTTCGTATGGTGTCTTCAGTTCTTTCTAAAGCCCGAGGATCTAAATGGGCGTGCTTGAAAACTCGCCGTTCGACAACAGCCTAATCGGAGTTAAATAGTAAGGTTGCAGCCTCTACTCAAATCTATTAAATATCAAAACTCACCCGAATATCAGACTGCTCTAATGTGGCTATGAATAGCTGTGGTGCCCCAAGAACAGGTTGTGATTGGATTAAACTGTTCCTACAGTAAATATTCGTCCTAAAGAACTGTGAATCTAAACGGGCCATCAAAAGGCCCCGTATACGGTCAGCTCTTTCTCCGTGAGGAAGCACATCATCAGTAGTTATGTGTTTTGATGTACTCGATACGTCACGAAGAGAGACGACTAAGAGACTAATTCTTCGAAAGATGCACTGCAGCTGTTTCTCGAGCTCGACCACCATCCCTTCAAGTTTGAAACGATAGATCAAAAGACTCAGAGAAGACCTCTCAGCAATCCGCCTGCTGTTCCAAGTGATTTCATCAATCGTTACTGGAAAGTCCTCGAAGAGTGAAACAAAGTCGTCGGCCGTCTGGGACTCTCGGCCACCATGTGAAGGCATCTTATCGATGATACGAACAGAAACCTGGTACCACATCTTTAGCTCATAGCAAAGAATAGTAATATCTTTTGCCATTTGCTCCTTGATTGCTTTAGCCCTACGTAGAGTGTCTATAGTGGTGATAATGGTTGAAATGGTGGACTCGAGTATGGGCCCAGCATCCGCAACGACACCAAAGATTTTATACACAGACATCACAATTGAAAGTAGTGGTTAGCAAGTGTCTTACAGTGAGTGAGACAAGAACCCAGGGGGACTTTAAACGCGCCCAGGCTTGTCTATGTAACACAGCTTTGAAGGCCAATGCAGTGCCCATGATATACTTATCGGTTCACCGGGGCTCGTTTGCCGTAGTAGGCGCCCATGAAGCGCCCACAAGCTCTTGGCGTTTTGAACATTATGATCGTGTCAGCGCATATATTGTAGTTGGATAGCCGGTGTACGAATTAAACAAGTGAATTTGAATTATTCCGAAACGCTGTTGCTAGTGAATCAATTGTTACATGCATAAAACTGTCTCAATTTGTGCAGGAAATAGTACGCTGCTACATTTGTATTCTATCGATTTTGTCGAGCACAGTTTCTATAAACTTGGTACCCAAAGCGGGGCTACTTATCCGAGAACCCATACAGGTAGAACAGCTTAAAACGATCGATGTATACAAATCGCCCATAGCAAACGGAAAGACTCTTTGGCAATATTACACCAAGGTTGGTTTTGCTTCAAGCTTCAAGCTAGGAGTCGGGGCGTCACCAATTGGATTCGCAGCAAGAAGCCCTGCTCGTGCGTTGTCAGCCGTTGGCTCCTCAAACAAAGACTGACAAAGGCCTATTTCTAAAAGGGCGCCTCGATTGAGAGGCGGATCTCGCGTTCAGTGACGAAAAGTGTCAACGTTTGAGGTCGCTGACTGGCTGAAAATGTGGAAATACTCTGTGTTAATGCTGCTCAATAGATACCACCAGTTTATTAGCTCATACGAGTGTCGTAGCTTATTGTTTTTAAAGTGCGCGCAGCGCACGATCAACAAACTGTTACATTTGTCACTAGCAACCCATCGAAAACCAGTATCCGACGGATTACTCAACGAGTTGAGCAGTTTGAAAAATCTAAAACCAACATCTTGTGCGCAGCAGCAATGCGCACCAAAAAATGCTTATCGGCTAAATTTTGAGCAAAACGACGAACTATCAACCGCAGCATACCGACCAGGATCCGCCAAGTGGAGCCTATGCTCAATGGTGGATCTAACCACTCAATTTTAAATGTTGCTTTTGATTGAAGTGCCCGTGCCCGGGCGGCGCACCTTGCTTGCCTGGGTGACGATGCTTTGCAACTCTGGGCCATATTTAATATGCTTCGTAATAGTTCCGCATGTTCTTATATGCCGTATATGCGTTCTAAAGTCATTTGCAATGACTTGGGGCGCATGTAAAGTATGGAATTGAGAAAACATCAATTTTACTGTAAGATCGTTCTGTTTACTTCCTCCAGATGAAGCCGAAGATAAAACCTCGTTTGTCAATATGTATGCTGCGTCATGCTTGTAGTTTTTACAAAGCTGTTGGTACCTGATATAGATCTCAAATATCTTCCAAGCTAGAGTATCTGTGTTTGAATGGAGAAACACTCTTAAGGTGTTCTCCGCAGTGCACGTTTGTGACATCGCTAACTGCCTATTCCTATCTGGGACTTGATTTCTATTTAAACAAATGTTGCATCCTTTCCTAGCTTCGCTCGTCTCTGTACTTTGGGAAATGTCTAAAGAATTATGGGCGTGTTCCATCTCCCGTAGGTGATTTGCTCGTCTCAACACTCAGCAAAAATGACCAATGCTCGCTGCTGTTGCATTTGACCCTGAGTACTGCTTCGTTGGTGTATGCTACTCCCGGACACGATCAATGCGCTACTGCTATCTTCCTGTAGCATGTTAACATATTACACTTATTGTGGTCTTATGGTGTGAGCACCTCCAAAGACATCTACGCTGGAATAGAACACAATTGGCCCGCCGCGTAAGCTTTGGATCAGCTTGAATGATTATCACTGATGTTTTGTGCTCAGAGTCTCAGGTCCGCCCGGTTAAGCTCTTATATGCACCGCGGAGGACGCCGTACCGGCGCCCTCCACGGTGCATGTGTGTACCAATCTCCATACAAGTATATCCAAGAAAACTATGCACTTATTACACATGCACAGCTTCAGCTTCAAATGATCCGAAGTCATTATTTTTTTTATGTCTCAATTGCATTCTACAATCTAAACTCGAGCGGGGATTTGGGAATGAAGAGAGCAAAGACTTGGCCGATTGGCGCCTCTTACAGGGACTCATCACGTAATTTGGACCCTTTGAACCCGTCAGGTTTTCGCGACTCAATTATGGGGGGGGGAGTGACCTTAGCAAGCAAGGTGATAGGATGGGACTTGGTTGCTATCTTGGGGTTAACATTCTCATTTTTTGCTCAAATTTTCGATGGTTGGGTCTTTAGATCCGCACCGTGACCGCGCGCAGATCGTTGGCTTTTAATTTTCTCAAATTGCTCGGCCCTCTGGGCAATCCACCAAAAACTGCCGATTTCGATAGGTTGTAATGAGATCTTGTAACAGCTTGTTGACTATGCGCTCCGCGCACCCTTAACTTGAGTTGTGCACCATTAGCTCGGGAAAGAGACAGGTGATAAGACAACTTTGTCTAGCTCATTTTCGCATTTCAAAATGCTGACTAATTGTCTGGTTGGAGTCACCTTGCTACTGTAAGGTGATGAAGATGTGCTGGTGCAGCCGCTGAGGTAACAGAATGAGGAAATGGTCCGACGACCTCGGCGATTTTGGGGTGTCGATAGGGATTTATAAAGGGAGTCGGGCCATGTGCCTGCGATCACGTGCCATAACCCACACTTGCTCCCCCCCCCCCGTATGATACAAGTCGACTATTAGCTCTCCTTTAATATTGTCGCTATATTATTTGAAAAATAAATTAGAATTGAGTGCCCCCGAGTGCTACTGTGAACGTCGTCCCATGGGCGCAAATTTCTTGCATGATCTACACGGGGATAAATCGCCTGGGCCATGGCCCAACTGTACATTTGGCTTGGAAACGGGGACGAGACGACGAGAGCTCAGGAGGCGTGGAGCGCTGGTAAGACGTATAATAATCGCCGCTCGTCAAGACTTCTTCCTCGCAGATTCGCCCTCACTATGTTGATGTGCCACCCACTCGTACTCGCTTCCATGTTCGTACGGTTTATCACCCTGACCATCCTTGGCCACCATGAGCACCCTTCCTACCTTGCCATCACGGCCGTAGACGCTGGTATTCACGCTACTCACTTGGCTGCGTAAGTTAACATCATCTGTTCTTTTGGTATCGCAGCTCACAATTGCTTTTCTAGGTATGCCGGCTTTAGCCGCTCTGGCTTGCAATTACCAGTTGGCGCGTTCTTGCCGTCACCCGAGCCGCTGACTACCACCGACATGGTATTTTATGCTACACCGGCTGCCATTACGACATGGCGCCTCGGCGTTGGTGTCTTTGAAGCCGCGGCCGAGTGCATAAAATACGTTCCAGAGTTCACGATTGGAGCTCAAATAGTAGCTCTCCGCACCTTTCATACCCTGGTGCAGCAACACAAGAACTACGCTCGACTACTCGTTCATACTCGGTCCGCGTTGACTTTGGCTAGTGAAGGAGCCGCTGAATTATATAAGCGCTCATCCCGCGACAAGTCGTATCGCCTGTCGCCACATCTCTCCGCTCCTGGAATTCAAGGCGCTACCCTATCACCTCCTTCCACCTCTAGAACTCTATATTTCATCACATTTGGATCGTCGTCCCTAGACCTTCGTGCGCCCATGTCGGCAGCCGTTGGTCTTGGACAGTGCACACCTTACAATGTGCTTCCCATCCAGGATGATACGATACTACTGGACGCTGAATTCAGCGACGCCTCACACAGGCTAAACGAGTCTGCACAAGACAGGATGGAGGACTCGAAGGAGGATACTGAGTATGTGGCTAATCCATGGGACGTTTCGCAGAGAACACCTACCGGATCGCTCGTAATCGTCATACACGTGCGAACGTGTCTAATGATGGTTTTACACGCGGGATTGAATATATTTATTGGTCAGTATTCTTCTAGCTAAGCACCTAGTTATTCAGAACCCACGCATTCTTGCTTTGCAGGCTACTTTATTCTCCGCGTGGTTCCTCGTATGATACGACGGGCGTATGGCCGAATGCGTGGTAAGCCGTAGACTGTGTATGCTCAAAAATCGGAAATTTTGTAACTATTCCTCTGGAGTAGCTTTGGTGGCCTCCATCCGCGAGGTAGTTCAATGGACCTCGGAGACTGTGCTGATATCTGTGGTGGATATATGCGGTAAGCTTACTAGCCATTTGTGATTTCTAGCGTACTCATCCAGTATAGGTCACCCGCAACGACTATTCCGAGTAGCTCTCGCCTTTCATATGGCCCGAGCGAAAAACAGTGCTACAAACCTCACTCCTACCTTTCCCGACGCCGCCAACCCCCCTGCTTCCTCCACTCCCCCAACCCCTTTCGCCTGTTTTCTTCCGAATGTCCAACCCCAGAGTGTTTTCCAAACCATGGATGCCAAGGGATACGAAATGAAGGCCGACGGCAAGGCCAGGGTACGGATGTATCAGCCTCCAGTGTCGCCCACTATCGAAGACGGTAATCTGCCGGGCTCCTTTATCCCGGTAGTGCCTGACATCCCGCCTCCCTCGGTCAACGAGCAGGCGGAGAACGATAGTGGCGAATGGAAGGAGGTAGTGCACCGAAAACCGAGGCGTGCACCTGCTGCTCCCGTTGCAGCATTGTCTAACCCACGGTCGAAGTCGAAGGGAGGGGTGAAGCGAGGAGGGAAGGGGGCAGGGGTGAAGAAGCTGTAAGCGGAGCGAGGTTACAGGGAAAGTGCAGAAGAAATATAGGAGCTGAGAAGCGAACTATATCGACACGACCAACCCACTAGACGACTCACGTCCACGCAGCTCCCGAAGTGAACCAGTACGCACACCTGCGTACGGCGCAATTCATCCTAGGACCACCTGCTATCTGTTGGCCTCAGGCAGTGGGAGGATGGGGGGCGTCGTCGTAGGGAGGTATTGGTGATCGGAAGGAGCGGTGTAGGGTATCTACTCGCTCGGCGTTGTCCAATTGTTCATTCGCTGGTCGCTGTCGCATGCATCCCCTCAGCTCTCCCCCCCTTTGCTATCCCTGATCTGCGTCGTTACCACCTATCCACATAGAAAGTTCCCCGAAGCTATCCGAACCCGTCGAGCCGCCGGCAATGGTATTGTATTCAGCCGTGGCACCCAAAACCAGAAGCGCGCCGAGCGCGATATATATGTTTTGTTGATGTTTTCATCGGTTTTTTCCTCTTTTTTTTTTTTTCTTCTCTACTTCCCATTTTGTGCTAGTACCCACTCCTGCCCCTGGTTTTTCTTCTTATTCTTCCGTTTCGTTTTCTTTCTAGTCTCATTCTCTCTCTCTGTTTCGTCTTGTTCCATCCCTAAAATGCTCTTTATATTGTTGCTCGTTTGGTTTTGCTCTGTTGCTCTGTGTTTGTTCTGATTCGGACTCCCTGCCTATCCGCCCACCCCTTATCCCCTCTCTCCCAAAGCGTCTGTGCATTCATTAATCATATATTTATAATACAGAACTGTTAATTCAGCCCCTTTGGGGGTTAAAATTATTGCTTTGTGCGGCTAATCTAGCCATCTGTGAAGTTCCAAACGAAAACTCCCATCGACATGTTGTTATTGTGTTTTAGACCTGCTAATTAGGAATACAGCATGACGTGATATTCTTCCGATACTCACCGCTTCAAGTGTCTTTGCTCTAATGGAATGGTCGAGTTGGAATGTTGCTTACTCTTGTCATAAACTCCACCAATCAACCAGCCATCAACTGGATGTTTATCGGAATTGTATCTCAGCAACCTCACTCGAGCATTCAACCCTAAGATAGGCGTCCAGCAATTCGACTCAACGTAACTTAGTGTGCATTATAGTATGAAATAACTCGAGGTAGAATATTTGCAAAAGGTCGTGGCCCACCACTTTCAGCGTTTGAAACAAAATTGACCTCTAATCGGAGGAAAGCTCGAGTCTATGCGGCCGCTTACAGTAAACTCGTGATCGGCCGTTCAAGTGTCATATGCGTACCCACACACTCACTGATACCCGGCGAAAACGCTGCACACCAACTGGTGAGACACTAAAAGGCGCTAATCAAAACCCCCACACTGCCTATCACGGCATCAGCACAGCCCACGTGCAATCCCTATTTAAGTCCCAATCCGGCGCTATGCCCATCACACCACAATCTCACTTTATCCCTCAACCACCACCACCACCATGTCATACAATCCAGGATACGGACAGCAGCAAGGATACGGAGGAGGAGGAGGCTACGGCCAGTCGCGCGCACCTGGTGGATTCCAGCAAGGGCCACCCCAAGGACCGCCGCCGGGTGGTGATCCTCAGTGAGTGGATTTATTGGTCTTGTGGCGGAGGGGTAAAAGCTGACCGGGTGGTTGTTGGGATGTAGGCTTTGGGCTTGGTTTAGTTCGGTTGATTCTGATCGGTATGTTGGTCGGTTTAGAGATCTTGTGAGTTAGGGCTTATTGGATGCTGGGTGATGGGTGTTTTAGATCTGGAGCTATTAGCGCGCCGGAGTTACAGCAGGCGCTTGTTAATGGAGATTGGACTCGTGAGTAGAGTTCTGGATGTGGGTGTTTATTGGACTTACGCGCGAATAGCGTTCGACCTTGATACGGTCAAGATGCTCATGAGCATCTTTGACTCTGATCGCTCTGGCACGATTGGATTCAACGAGTTCTCTGGTCTCTGGCGTTATATCAAAGACTGGCAGGGGTAAGTCTATTCATTCACTCTACATGTTGTACCCTTCTCACCAATACGTAACCGACAGTGTCTTCAAACACTTTGACCGTGATTCATCGGGATCTATTGATGGACAAGAATTATCGCAAGCCATGGCCCAATTTGGGTATCCGTTGAACCCGCAGCTTTTGGATTTGGTTCAACGTAAATATGGTGAGCGTGTTATACGTTTGTTGGGTTTGACTTTACTTACGAACATAGACTGCAAAGCGTCTGCTCCTACTCCTGGTGGACCTCCTCCTGGGATTACGTTTGATAGGTTTGTGAGGGCGTGTGTAGTCGTCAAGTCGTTGACCGAGACGTTCCGTCGGTGAGTCTCGTCGGTCGAGTTTATGGTGATGTGTGTGCTGACTTGGGGGATAGGATGGACACCGACCAAGACGGGTGGATCCAGATCAACTATGATACGTTTATCCATACGTGCTTGAGTGCTCCGTAGATCCGTCTTCTCGGGCTCTATATAATCTATTTTGTGTGTGCGCCGGATTGGTATTTGTATACTATCTTACCGCTGAATTTAAACAACTCTGGAATCTGTAAATCATGAGCGCTCGTTGTGTCAAACCTTGTTCAAATTGGATGCCTTTTTGTGGGCGTAAACGGTCTAGTGTTGAGATTCGATACGTCGGCGATGTTCTGATTGTACGAGCAGAGATTAAACTTAATCCCGGAGTCGATGGCAGGTGTTATCGGTCTCGGAGTATCGTGCCCTGGCATCTTTTGCTCGTGGATATGCAGGTACGTAACGCATATATCTGTGCTCATGATATTTTTTTGAATAAACTCCTAAAGCCATCTAGTCGAGAAGAATATACATAGACAGTGCCGATTTAACATGCAAAGAACAGCAATCTTATCACACGTCATTATCCGTCCCAGTTCCGTATCGAAGATTGCCGTGAATGTACATCGTGAATGGCGTGGATGCTTGAGCACGATAGACACGTCACGACGATCGTCGAGCGAATTGCTCTTTTTTGTCACATCGCTGTTCAATTCGGACCGAATGAGCTGAAATAGTTGCCGCCACGTCGTCGGTGCCTCTGACCGATTTGGACAGCTGTGGGGTCGAGATCTTGGGCTAGGTGTAGGCGGGATATTTGCCACAGCGCCGACGAACAATAGCAAGATGGGATCGTTGGGCGGGATCAGATAAAGCGAGGGGAGAAAGGAAATGCGCTAGAGCCGAGTCGGGGTCTGTGGTTTGACGTGCGTGACTTGTTTACGTCGCTGTGGCTCTTGTTGAGGGGGCCCGATTCTGCTCCTGCTCCCATCCTCTTTCTCTTCTTCACCGTCCTCGGGTTCAACTCACTTGTTTGTTCCTAGACTTCTGCTCTAGCGTTCCGAACCGGCCTTTGACACTCTCTGGATATATTTCTTCTCGCAAAAAATTAGCTCCGCCTTACCTCCCCCCCTCTTCAACTTTTTTTCGCGCGAGACCTTTACCTCTATTCTCGTGAGCCCTTTTCTTATCCTTATTGCCTCCAGTGTGCCCGGTCTGGAGCATTCTCTGGCTTGTTGAACGCTCGTTGACGCATTCCCCCCTTTTTCCCGGTGGCCCGACTTGGTGATTTTGTTTCGTTGCCATTTGTGCGTGTCACTTGCTTTTTTTTCCACCTTCCCCCCCTCGTCGCGCATTTTCCTGTACGGTTCTGCAGCACCCAACCTCTCGTCGCTCCACGCTCCTTACTGTTGCTATCATATTTTCTTACCTGTCGTTGTGATCTTTCGCTCGACAGTGTGTGATATTCGGTTTCGTACAACCCGTCCCCCACTTTGCTTTTTTCTCTATCTGCGCAATGGATGTCATCGTCGATCCACCCACCGACCAGTACGCGACCTTTCCTCATCAAGGGATACACTCAGGGTACGGCTTCGACATTGATTTGATGAAGGTCAGTGTCTAGCCTCTTCCAACTCCATCCGCTTTTTTCGCGTCTTTTTATTTACTTTTTCGTTCTTTTTATCAACTAGCGATCCATGGACGTAGTCGGCGGCCCAGAAAACGTGAAAAAGGCTCGCTGGTCCAACGGTAACGGCGCGGATCCGAGCTCGGACGCAGCACGCTTCAGCAACTACGGCTACGGCCCCGGCGCAAACCAGGCGCTCTACAGCACCAGCATGAACCAGAACCTCGGCTTGAACAACATGGGTCTCACCCTCAACACCCAGCAGAACAATGGAATGGCCATGGGCATGAACGGTGGCCAGGGTCAGATGCAGTCGGCGGGCGCTGCCAACGGGATGCCCCCGAGCCCGATCGGAGGCGCTGGCCAAGGCTACCTCAACGGCATGGGCAATGCCTTTGGATACAACGGGATGAACGGAATGGGGATGGGGATGAATGGATTGGGCGGTATGGGCCTGATGGGTATGAACGGAATGGGGATGGGATTGGGCATGAATGGGATGGGGATGCACCAAGGATACGCGTTTTCGCCCGCCGCGGCGACGTTCCAACAGGTGAGTTGCATCAGCCGAGCTGGTACCACATTTTGCTGATTAAAATCGCAGGCTGGCCAGCGAAATGGTCAACTCGCCGTTCCAGGAACAACAGTGAGTGGCGACGTCTTATCTCGTCATATCTGTTACTAATGGCGTTTTAGAACAACTTTGCCGTCGCAGCTGCCGCGGCCGCTGCTGCTGCCAACAACCAAACGGGCCGTACCGTCTACGTGGGAAATCTGCCAGCGGACGCATCCGTCGACGAGCTCCTGAACCTGGTCCGATTCGGCCCTCTCGAAGCTGTCCGCGTTCTGCCGGAGAAGTCTTGCGTCTTTATCTCTTTCCTGGACGGCGCCACGGCCGCGGCTTTCCATGCGGACGCATCCGTCAAGAAGCTCGCCTTGCACGGACAAGAGCTCAAGATTGGCTGGGGCAAGCCGAGCCCGGTCCCAAGCCAGGTCATGCTCAGCATCCAACAGAGCAACGCGAGCCGCAATGTGTACCTGGGCGGTCTCGACGAGAACACGACGGAAGAGATGCTTCGCGACGACCTCAGCCGGTTCGGCCTGATCGATCAAGTCAAAATCGTGCGCGACAAAAACATTGGGTTTGTTCACTTTTTGAGCATCTCGGTCGCGACCAAGGTATGTTATTTCCCAATTTGATGTGAAACTCGCTCTGAACTTCGCTTCTTTCTCGGCTCAATAGGTCGTTGCTACGCTCCCTACTGAACCGGCGTGGGCGGGCAAGCGAGTCAACTATGGCAAGGACCGATGCGCTTACGTGCCCAAGTCTCAGCAAACGACGGGCAACGCGATGGCCACGGCTGCTGCGACGGCCGGCCTGACCGGCTTTACACCGTTTTCGCCGATGGCGCCGACCGGCGCGTTTGGACTTGGCATGTCTGGATTCGAGTCTCCGACTTCTCCGGCCTTTGCCATGGCTGCTGCTGCTGCGGCCGCTGGAAGCCAGATGAACCGCACTGTTTATCTTGGCAACATCCACCCCGAGACTACGAGTGAGGACTTGTGCAATGCGATCCGAGGTGGTGTCCTCCAGAGCATTAGGTACATGCAAGACAAGCACATCGCGGTAAGTGCACACTACTTGGGACCAACATCCGATTCTGACAAATCTATCTAGTTCGTGACCTTTGTCGACGCCACGTCTGCGTTTACTTTCTACCAAGTCGCGACGTACCAAGGCATGACGCTCAACAACCGTCGCTTGAAGATCGGCTGGGGCAAGAACAGCGGTCCTCTGCCTCCCGCATTGGCGATTGCTGTGCACTCTGGAGCGACCCGCAATGTGTATGTGGGCAACATTGAAGATTTCGAGAACTTTTCCGAGGAGAAGCTTCGCCGTGACTTTGAAGAGTTTGGAGATATCGAGTTGATCAATTTCTTGAAGGAGAAGGGTGCTGGTACGTTATTTCTTGGATAGTGTGGGATCAGTTCTGACTCGCTGTGTTCATTAGCATTCATCAACTTTACCAACGTTGCTAGCGCCATCAAGGCTATTGATGCAGTCAAGAACCGCGAGCCGTACTCGGCCCTGCGTATCTCGTATGGGTACGTTTTTAGTTTAACCGATATGACTGTTCAACTGACCCTGTTACTTTCTGTGCTCAGCAAGGACCGCTGCGCTAATGCTCCGCGCACCCAGTCGTCTGTCCGACCCCGCAACGGCGGTCACTCCCCGTCTGCTCAGACCATAGACGGCGACGACATGTCCCACTCGCCTTCGATTCAAGTTTCGGATGCCATCGATACCCAGGAAATCCAGCAGTAAACGGTCCCACCGGCCTCTCTTGCCAGTTGCTGTTTGATCTTCTTGCGCCGCCCACCTCTTTCTTGTTGTCTTATTGCCTTCTCTTCTCCTTCTCGGTCTCGGTATTACTTTACATGCCCACATCACTTATCGCCATTTTTTTTTGGCCACCTTCTCGCCTGTGCCCGTTCTCTCTCTTTTTCATCTCGGTCTCGGTCCTGCGGTACCTCACCTACTCGCCATTCCGTTCTCTTGCGTTTCCTCGTCTCTCTCTATCTCCAAACTTGTGCACTGGCGACGTTCCACACGTATCCCATCTGATCGTGTTTGACGTTTGCTGGTGTACGGGGCATTGTTCGTTCGTTCGTCCATATGTCTAACTAAGTCGCCTTGCTCGCATATTTTGTTTGTGCCAGCGTGTGGTGTGTACCTTTCCGCGTCTCTGTCTCCGGTCTTGTGGTCAATAGGATTGTCAATCGGGTTGTAGCTAGCGGTGTGATCCTTTTCGGTCGCGTGAGATTTCGCCAACTTGTGAGATCGTCAAGAAGTTGTTGAATGACTCCCCGAAGCTGAAGATCTTCTGTTTGATGAAATGCCGGATCGTTCCTGTGTTAGACGGCTAGAACGTTTGCATCATATGCACAAGAATGACAGGGCAATGGTATTCATTCACTATTTGAACGGAAAACTGAAACATACATCCAATGCACATGATCCGGGATGCTATAACAATCAAACACGCCGCAGCTAGAGAAATAACACCCAAACAAGGTCCGACAAGAAACGACTACTCCATACCGATATAACGTATATACAGAAAGCAACAGAAAGGGGTAAAATGCAACTATCAAACATCGGAGCTCATACACCAGCGTGAACTCCGCTCACAAACGCATTAAAGTCTGGCATCATCGTTGATACTTCGGGTGGGGGAGCTGGGGTGGCAGACGATTTGGTTGCGGCACCAAACGTTGGCATCGTCAACGGCAACTCGTTTGACGACGAAGGCGCGGGCGCAGCGGGAGCCTTGGCTTTCTTCTTCTTGTGGTCTTTAGGTGCGCCGCTTTCCAGCTTGACAACTCCAGAGTCTGCTGGTCCACTCCCACCAGCCGCGGCCGCACTATTTCCGCCTCCGCCTCCTCCGGTGCCGCCACCTCCACCGCCTTTCTTCTTGCCCGAGTTGGCTGCGACAGGTACAATCTGGCCAAGCGGGCCCATCTTGACTTTGAGTGCGTTGATGGGGTCGTCTTGGAGTATGACACCTGCTGGATTGGTTCCGTCTGCAGCGGGAGGTCCTGCGCGCGAACCGTAATACGGATGGAGCAAGCCGATGTGCGAGTCGAGGTTGGCTGTGTGGATGGGTATAAATGTTGTTGGTGGGGGGTAAGGTAACGGCGGCTCGCGGTTCGCAGAACTGTAAGAGTGGTCAGCCACGAGAGCGAACAGAAAGAATTGGTCACGGCGTACTTGGCGTTGGCTGCATTGTCGCGTCGACCGCGTAGGAGCCGTTTTGGGACAGCGAGCGTGGTAAGACCGAGTTCTCGTTCGAGACCTAGCTCGCGCAAGCCGAAGAAATCTTCGCCGAGATCGTCGGTGAAACCACCCCTGCAAAGATAATCAACACGGTGCACGAGTATAAGAGCAAATCATTGTGGACATACAAGGCAAATTCCTCGTTATCTTCATCAAACAGACCATCTTCTTCGATTGCGGCTGCCTCGGTCTGGCAAAAAGGTCAGTAGATTCCTATGATATAAACTGAGAGAACACACCTGTTCAGCATACGCCTGAGTAAGTTTCCGTTCCAGATCTTGTAGTCGACTTCCATATCGCTCGACATCGTCCTTGACATACCGCTCAAGGTCTTGAACCTCGGAGATCCCATGCTCGGCCAGACAATGCAAGATGATTTGCTATAATGCATAATTAGAACCACATCATGAACAGGCCGGGCTGGTCGACTAACCTCATTGCTCATCGTATGTCCAAACTTGTCGACCATGAACCGGAACGTACGTCCGACATTCATGATATAATCCGAGGCAACATGCTGAAGCACGTTCAATGACACCTCGCTGCTCCCTATATTATTCATACCAATTAGCATCAACATCACGCATCAATCCAAGAAGAAACACACCTTCAAACCCAGCATGCTCCAAAACCGTACTCGACACTCGATGCAAACACTGCGCGCCGAAATCTTCCCCCTGGGTCAAACCCGGAATGGTCGGCCGGGGTGGCTCCGGTTCGTCTTGCTCCATGGCCATGGGCGGGAGGTACAGATTGGGATCCTCTGACACTGCGTTGAGGATCAAGATCTTGGAATGTACACGCCGGATGTTGTGCAGCGTTGAGATGTTCTTGTAGATCGTGCCTGATAGACCTGTACGAGCATCGTTTTTTTGTCTGTTCGAGTATGTATCAGTATCATATAAAATCAAGCTGTGAATGTGGCCAGGATCTGACCGTTTCTTCCGACGCCTAGCCTTATTGGGCTGTAAAGGCGGAAACCCATACTGAGCCATAGGCAGCAATCCGTTCCCGACCATGTTCCCAGAACGCATCGCCTCCCACCATAAATCCACATTATCCTGACTCTCTTCCAATTCGGGCGGTACACCCGTCGTCGAAAACTTGGTCCGTTGAGTGGGCTTCTTGTCATCCGACTCTTCATCGGAGCTCGTAAGAACCATGTTCGACCGTTTACGTTTTGCGCCCGGTTGGACTCTGGCTTCGCTCGGTTCATCTAGACGCTGGACCGTATCGTCGTTTTGGCGGAGTTGGCGGAGTTGGGTACGGGCGCGTTGGATGGATTGGGTACGGAAGAATTCATCGTCGATGAGAGATGTGGATCCGAGACGCGATGGTCCTGCACCGGCGGTTTGGAGGCCGTCTTCAAACTGGGAGAGTTCGTTGTCGAGGGATAGAAACTGGTTCATGGACTCGACGCTCCGGGTGATCGGCGTGCGTTCTGCGAGAGGTGTTTTTGGGCGGGGGATAGGGGCCAACTAGTAGATGTAGGTTAGTAGATTGGATGAGATTACAGGACTGAGAACTCACGCTGCCCCGTGGACGTTGCAAAGGCTGTCTAGCGGGCACATCGCTCTCCGGTGTCGATGATGCTACGAACACAATCAGCGCCAGCCATTGTGCATGATCCAATCGCTCATACCTCGTCCATTGGTTCCATTGATCCCATTAACACGCCCGTTCGTGTGTATGACTCCATCCATCTTAGCCACTCCATTCATCCTTGGCTTGGTCCCATTGAACTTTCCACTGGCCGAACTATAATCGTCGTCCGAGTCATCAATGACCGACCGCCGACGGAGAAGACCGCCAGCTGACTTGCTTCGCAACGTAAACGGCGCCGAGCGCTCAGATGGGTCGTGTATCAATTCCGCTAGAATAGCCGTCCGTTTGCGCAATAGAATAGCACATCGCCTGAGCGGGTGGGTCTGAGGGTTGTTCGTCAGTTACAGGCAACTAGGATAGGATAAGAAGTGGAGCGAGAGACATACCACAGTAGCGTTATACGTTAAGCAATTATCCCAAATAAGATTCAAGTCCGCCACAAACTCGGACTTGGTCTTGTACTGCTTGCCACGTACTTTCCGGCCCATGGTACCCAGGTCCATCGGTTGCTTGATCACTGCGTACGGTTTGTTGTTGATCATTGGAAAAACATGTGTGATCGTCCGCTTACCTGCATGATAATCCGGAGCGTCCGACTTGGTGACCGGCTTGAGAAATGCATGAGCCTCGCTCTGATGAGTGTAGCGTAGTATGAGTGACGTATCACTAGGTAAACAAATATAGGGGTTTTGCGCACCAAGGATCGTAGGTCGGATAACACCTTCTCCAACGAATCCGTAAACTGTTCAGACCCTTTCACGTCCTACGAAACAAGCAACAGTATGGGTTAGCGCATACTGTAACTAGGATAAAATAGCAGAAATACTCACGCGCGCATCCTTGATCTCTGCCAACAACTGGTCGAGCTCAGCATCTGGAAGAGAGAGTTTGTGCCTCCGCGTGTCGAGGGCATGCAATAGGTGCTGTGGTAGAACATGATAAGTTTAACGGAAAATATGAGAGCAAGGCATGCCACTGACCTTCATGGTCCCAGACGGACACCCGAGCGCGGGTCCCGCACAACGTCTTTTCCCACAATTTCAGCGCCGATCAGTGGATGCGGCTCTATGCTTTCACTATATCTAGCTATGAATAATGCAGCGGCGGTGATACAAGAGTTAAACCACGAGTTTGCTGCGATGGACCGGGAGCACGACACCAGAGTGGCTGTGTCTAACCTGACCCAACCTAACCTGACCTGACCTAACCTGACCGAATTCCAATTTCATCAAACAACAACAACAAAATGGTAGACAATCTCCTATTATACACCACCCCGACTCGACCCAACAAAATAAAAAAGCAAGAAAGTACAGCGACAGCGAAAGCTAAGCTTTATTTTACATTCAGTAATATATTTCAGTGTCTCCCGACTCCTAGGTTTCCTCCTCGCAATTCCTGCATAAGCGCCTCTGCCTCGGCAGGCGTTAACACCCGGTGTGTATCCGCTTGGACCGTTGCCGGGTTGGAGAGTAAAAAGTCCCATGAGGCTTGGTATGACGACCCAGCGTTTCCTGGCATCATCCACAACGCAGGTTCAACGGGGCCTTCCCATGGGATCGCCACGTTTGGCTCGGGCATCGTGTCGAGGTAAAGCGATTCGAACTGGCTGGGACTATATGCCGTCCCGACGCCGCCCATGAGATCCAATGGACTATGCGGACTCGGCTGTTGGTCCGACCCGTTCTGACCTGGGCTTGTATACGAGCTGGGCGGGTGATGTTCGTGATCTGCAAACGAGACGGGCGACATGTTGTGTTGGTACGCGGAAGCGGAGGTGGTATGAGTGCTGGAGCTCGCGTTCCGGTTGTGGCCCTGCTTCTGCTCCGTATGCTCGTTCGCCTGGCTTGCTAGCGTAACATACTGCCATCCGCTACTACTAACCGATCCCTCTTGAGGACTCAACGCACCAATATCCCATCGTCTCGCAAGACCCCAAATCCGTTGCTTCGCATCAATAACCGACTCGACCCACATCCCGTCCTTTTCCAATGACTCTAAACATGCCAGCCCAGTTCGGACCGCACGCATTGCTTGGGCGTCTCGTGGTGAGAGTAGGAGCACGGTTGAAGCTGTGAAGATGAAGAATGGAGTTGTGAAGCAGGGTGAACGGGGTGGAAGGTGTCGTAGGAGATCCATGGTGCGTAGAGCCGCGGTTCGGCAGTGGGCGAATGCGAGCGAGCGACTACGTCGTTCGGCTACTACATCTGCTGCGCTGAGAGGCATAGCGCTGTCTGCGGGCGCCGAGTATCGTCGGCCCCCGACGAACGGCCGGCAGAGTAGTATGATATACAAACAAACCCGCACACTGCCATCTCAATTAGTACTTGTACTAATATGATGTATCAGCTACTCACTGAAGGAAAACAAGACACGGCTCCGTTCCACGCATCGCACTAGCAGACCTCAAAGGTCTTGGGAAATCATCTACAAAGGCTTGAATCGCCAACATGTTCTTCGTGATCAAGTCGCAGTCCTGTACTGCCGATCGTTTGGGTGCATCGAATGCATATCTACACCACACAATCAGCTGCCAGTCGCCTATCTATCGAAACAGTTTACTTACACCTCGGTAAACATAGACTCAATCATATCCATAAAATCCACGAGTGTAAACCACACAGCATCGGGTATTTCCTCATTCGCAACCGTCGAATCCTGTGCATCGCTTGCGGACGTCTGAGGTTTACGTTCTGATTCTCGGGGACGATGCTTGGGAGTGGAAATAGAGCGTCGACTGTGAAGCGGGTGTAGGCCCATATTCGTGGAAAATACTCTGAGAAGGATAATTAGATTTATGCAACGACAGTAGAAAACGGGCATACCTGTCAAGCGTAAACACCGCCCAAAACGTCGCATCCCGGGCGGCCTGAATATGCTTGGGCATTACACCGCTTTGAACCAAAGATGTCGTATCGATATGCAGCCCAAGCCGAGTCGAAAGAGCGACCGCCATTCCTAGATAAACCAGCGTCACTCATATGCGATCCGTAACGACGCACCACACTCACCATTCAAAGTCCACGCAACAGGCGTTTTGGCATGTCCCATCTGAAAGATGGCCATAATAAGCAGCGCCTGCACAGTCGCCACTCTAGGATTCTTGATCTCCTCGATCACCCTCGTCTCGGCCCGTACGAAGAATCGCTCGCCCTGCGCGCCGTCTCCTCCCTCCTTGCCAGGTCCGAAATACGAGCCAATGACGAATATCATGTCGAGTAGCATAGGAGTGACGAGTTCGCTGTTGTATTCTCCCGCGTTGTACGAAGTGAGAAATGCCTCGGACTGGACGATCGGAAAATGAATACGTTGCCAGGCCCAAAATGTGCTTAGCAGCGCACGTTCCTCGTCGGGCGAACAGAGCGGGAACCAAGTCTGCTGCAGCGGATTCCCATACCGCTCTCGCTCTGCACTCTGAGGTGTATCTGTCCCAGACAAGAACCGACTCGATTGAGGTCCAAAATACGTGAAACTCGCGCTCGACGGTTGAGACGGGTCAGGTTTAGATGGTGCAACGTCTAGACGGAGTTTGCCTATATCAAGGAGAGCCATGACAGATGCTCCGCTGTCCTCGGGCAAGGCCTCGTCTGGTTCGTCCGGCTCGGCCGAGGAGCGTTGGCTAGCTTCGAGGAACGCCGAAAGGTCGATTCCGTCTGACTCGGGTGAGGGTACACTGATAGATGCACCACGAAGGAGGTTTTCGAGGACCTCACCCCGCGTTTCGAGTGTCTTGATACGGGCCTCGAGCGCGAGTACATACGATTTGGACGGTGGTCTATAAATACATTCATCAGCATCAGCTATACGTCAAGCTAGATTGATTTGACTCACTTTCGCTTGTCAACGTGGACGTTGAATGCACATGCATGGTTGTTGGCGCGGCACTGTCCACATACTGGCCGTACGCCATCACACTGAGGACAAATACTTGATCAACAACCAAGCTAGCAGCAACCAGAGCCTCGTACTCACCTTTCGTTTCCTCGACCTGCAAGAGTCGCAAGCGAGTGACACCTTCAATCCAGCACTTCTACTTGTCGCCGGCATAGCTAGTGGTCGTAGATCTCCAAGCGTTGACAAAAAGTAAACTTCCTAGCGCCGCTTCAGTGGATAGTTGAGCCGGCCGAATCCGCAGCGCCGTGTTATACCCAATTTACACTCGTCAGACGTGTAGTGCAGAAACCGAGCTCAGAGCACTGACAAGCTGGCATTGTCAGCCTGAAAGAATCAAGCTTCGCTCCCTGGGGTCCCAATGTCCTATTTTTGGAGTTTGTGTAAGCAACAGGCACCGGCATCCATCCCCGTTATTGCCATCCTGAAGATCCCCCAGCCCCTCAAAATTAATCACAGACACGCTGGATATGGACTAGAGAGTCATGCGTAGAGATAAGAACCATGCGTTTAGAGGCTATGGCTCACATGGTTTACGCATGAACGCTGTATGAGCTGCTTAGGAGGTACCCATTCTCGGCAATGCCAAGCCAAGGCTGCCTCGCAAGCGCTCTAAAAATTACTTTCTTACTGAAGAAGTTGCTTGAGAAGGTCAGGAAACTGTGGAGCCATAGGACTAGAACGACTAAAATAAGGTAATCAAGAGCTTCTGTCAAGCGGTCGGCTCCAGTTTTTTTTTTCTCGTTTGCTCTATTGCGAGCTTCGGGCTGCGGCGAACAATCCCCGGCGTGCTGCATATATACATTCACTGGAAGGATGGAGCCGTGTGCCGTTTGGGTGGCTATATGCGCTTTGATCGATTTTACTCTCATGATTAATTTGCCACATCAACCAAGACTCGATTTACTACTCACAGCTCGTACTGCCTCGTCGAACCACCTAGCCACGCCACTGATGTCTTGCCTCGCTACACGTCTGATATAGAAATACAAACTGAATTCAGATTGTGATTTCCTTGAAATTAGGCTCTAATATCGCTAGATGCACAACCCTCGCAGTCCTTCTGATTCTCCTGCCGCTCGTCGTACGAATAATGTCTAAATCTCCTGAACAAGACCGGGCAGGCTCGGTAGCCGCTGTTGATCGCCAACTAGCTCCGAGGATGTGGCAAGATAATCCAACTCAACTGCTATCATTGCGGCGGTGTGACTAGCCATCTGATTTAGAATTTTGGACTTTACTTTATCCATGGAGCTCTTTCGTTATGCCTAGACTTTCTCGGACTGATTAAGGCTATACGGCTAAGTAGCTTTATGATTGTGTATTGGGGTAGATGATTCAAATAAATGAACCAGTTTAACTGTGAAAGAAAGCACTGCGCACTATATCGGAGTTTCAGTCTTGTATACACCCAAAGGAGCTCATGATGAAGCCTGGCTCCTTGCCTCAATAGAGTTTTGATTTACCCTACTAAGGCCAGGCATATGCGGGCATAGTCAATGGCGCAATGGCCTGGAGGAATAACCGAGGATACCAAGCCCCCTCTCCGCTCTATGTGATACGCTGTTGATATGCAATACATATCAACAAGCTCCTCGTTCACGGTATTTGAGGTCTTTGGGTACCTCAAGCTGGTAAACCAGGAAGGGCTCGTCCATCGAGTATTGTAAAGGAGCATCTCAGATCTACAGGCCGCCAATCTTAGGTACCAGCGTCGCCATGTTGGCTACACCCTCAAATTGTGTTAGACTGTCGTGGGAACCATCAAAGGTCGTAGAATCGCAACATCTGAATCGAGTCCAAGAAAATGTGCGCATGAACGATACATCCAGAAAGAAGTAAACGATCAGACTGCTACGACCATGAGGGCGCTCGACGCACCAATTAGCAACACCTAGCCAGGTACTCGGTATACCACGTAGATCATACAAGAGAAAATGGAATTCCCAAATACCCGGTAGGCTGTGTGGTAGCTAGTAAACTGCCCAAGGGCAAATGGCGTTGAGGCAACGAAGTCCAGGTGCAATTCGATAGCAATAAGCATAACCGAAAACGAGCCCTTGATGGGGTAACGAGTGTTTCGAGTGAGTATTTTTTGATAGGAGAGCTTCAGTGGGTCGAAGAGGGCATGTTGTGCATTTTCGAGTATCTATAAGCGCCAAATATCAACAAGCAGCGGAATAGGGGCGCTGTGATTCATCGCCAGGTTTGGAAACAGAGCGCGATAACGTGATAGTTGAATTGACAGTCAAATTTTTGGTGTGGTTGAGTCTGAATTTGGGATGTAATCAATAAATAAGTAAGAACATCAAGATCTATAAGTAGGTTGTTGATGAGAGCAAAGTGATACTAGGGAATGTTTCAGCTTTTTTTTCACCCGAGTTCTACCCGGAAGTACTAGCGTAGAAATAAAGACAGACAAAACAGCCTGAGATAGCTTAGCGAGTGAGCGAATAACCTTCCAAGAACCCCAGGGCTTGTATAAGCGTTGCCGGTAGTGCTGGGGTTTCGAACCCGCTCTGGGCTATTCTTTTTTATGCCAACCAGGCCAAACACATCTATCATATTAGTTCTGCAACGCTATCAGACAGAGAGTTCGATATATGCTTTTTATATGTCCTGCTTGGAGCTTAGACGCCCTTTAAACGTCTTGCGGGCAAATGTATAGCAACCAAGAGGATTTACGCACGTATTTTGATGACTACACTGACCTGATACTTTCTTCGAGCCACTCTAACCATTCGTTCACATCTGACTCCCACCCGCTAAATCGCCTCTACCTTCCTTCCCTTCTTACGGCGCACTCTTTTTCACACCTGGGGTCCGCGCCTCGTTCTTCATCTTAAGCATGCCTATATAATACTACACTAGCTGAAGAATACGTTGGTCAACGTGCCTTCGCAGCCGGGAGAGCACGATTGCTTTCTCGCGAACGTTCGAGTTATTGTCCACAGAAGGAGCATGCAAAGATTAAATACCAGTGGAGGGTCGAGCCCTGTGTGCACTTGTGAGGTCAAGATATATTTATATATAAACATTGTGGTGAAGGATCGTCAGCGACCAGCTGCTACTTGGTCATTGACAAGCTTGCCATATGCAAAGTAATCTGCGAAGACAAAACAGCCTGAGATAGCTTAGTGAGCGAGCGAATAACCTTCCAAGAACCCCAGGGCTTGTATAAGCGTTGCCGGTAGTGCTGGGGTTTCGAACCCGCTCTGGGCTATTCTTTTTTGATGCCACCTAACCTTGGCAAAGAGTTCGATGTATGCTTTTTATACCCCCTGCTTGGATCTTAGACACTCTTTGGACGTGTTACAGCAAATGTATAGTAGAACTCGAGCATTTATACACGTATTTTGGGAGGACTAGACTAACCTGATACTTCTTCAAGCCACTCTAACCACTCGTTCGAATCTGATTCACACCCAACAAACTGCCTCCACCTTCATTCTCCTCTTTCAGCGCACTATTTTTTACACCTGGGTCCGTGCCTCGTTCTTTGAGCATGATGGTGGACGAGCAGTCTCAAAATTGGACGTGGTAGAACCTAGAAATGTAAAAAAGGAGAAACGTATTTGGTCTCGAGCTAGCGCCGGTCCGGGAGGGTATAGTCAACCATATAGGACGTCCCGCGGTCTGCAAAGATTCGCACCGTGTGCTGTGTTATCCACAAGGTTATAGTGGTCTGATTGTAAGCACAGCCTATAGGATTGTGCCCACTTGCCTAACGGCACTACCTCGAAACGTCGTGGTCATTATTGGACCATTGAATCTACTTGAACACATCATCTGCTGAACGCTATGACAGCGTGTAGCCTAGAGTATATATACATGTAGCTTAGAAATCACTAACTCTGGGGCACATAAAACTTGATTTTGATGGGTTTATACCCTATGCATAGTATTATTGACGAAGATAATGAACGGATTACAACACAAGAGAGATCCCATAAAGATAATTCAAGAGACAACAGACAGAGTAAAGCAATCAATCATACTCGGATATGGATCTTTGCTGTCGAGTGAACGCCCATCTCAACCTCTTCCACATGATGCGGCGTGCTTGGAGGGTCAGGCAGGTACGAGTTGCCACGACAGCTTCGAAGGTTGAGAACCAAGCGCGAGATCATCGCGTTTGCAATCGCCAATCCAAATCCCAGAGTACCTTTGACGAGTGTTGGAGGTGCGACCATCCATGTGATCATGTTGAATAGTGAGCAGCCTGCAAGAAAGGTCAGCGCACTGAGTGCTTCGACGGGAATGGACACTTACTAACAATCACCAAGAAGTGGAATACGCCTGCATAAGCGGGAGTTAGTATATATATACCTAATTCTCGGGAAGACTACGTACCATCACGGATTAAGATACGGAGGAGAGGTGTCTTGGTACTATATCTGCCACTCTTGTATGCCTGGATACACGAGAGTGTAAACAGAACAGTCTCCAGAGTAAGTGGCGGGACCCAGCATGCCCAACTAGCAATGAGTGTAAGTAGAGCTTGGTATATCGTGTGACTGGTCCTTACAGGTAGGGCGTAATCTATATCATCAAATGTCAACATAGCTCTGGTACTTGCGCAAGATAAATCGTACCGAGAGATAGCATAGTCGAAGGGTAGGCTCAAATCTTATCGTGTCTAAGCACCCAAAATAAAATAAAAAATCAGGTCGATCTTAATTGAGCTGGCAAAAGGCTCACCTGCTCTTGAAATCAAAGCGCTGAACACAACCTACGTAAAGTTTCAGCCAAGCTAAGGTGATAAATATAGACACCACCTACCGAGCATGTTGCGGAGAAATAGGCTAACCAAAGCGATGCGAGGAGAACAACAACCCATCGAGTGCGTCCCCAGAGGGCAGCAACCTACATAGCGTCAACAACAGGTGGAATTTCAGCAAGTGTCACGTCCCGAGGTGATTGACATACCCTCATAGCAACTAATGTATGGATAATGCCGAAAGAAGTCACGTACCACGTCCCTTCGACAAAGTACCATGAAAAACAACTGCCGAGGTAAATATGGTTAGTTAATCTATGTAGTTGCTGATTTCAATAGCCGCTTACAAGCGATCACTAATGTGCGAAGCTGTTCCACCCTTGTCATACATCTGGAGGCGCGTGAATACGATTGCGACTGGAGCAACGCGATAGGGTGACTTACGTCGATGGCAAGGACGACGAGTGTGACATATCGGTTCTACAAGCAACCCGTCTTGTTAGCACGCATATATGCTTACATTAATAACAGTGAGACTTACTACAAGGA
>JAYRCO010000424.1:14754-26582 GCA_037042815.1 Ceratobasidium papillatum | reverse complement strand
TCAATAAGCTCGCTTCGCCATGATTTCCAAACATGTACGGAAACGTTTTGGCTTCTGTCAGCCTCAGTTATTCCATCGCCTGTGGGTGCCGCATATTCGCATGGATTATTAGGAATCAGCGACATTGGAGCACCAGTACGATGGGCTCTTGAGGACTGGTCTAGAAGCTAGGAATGAATAGGGGTAGTCGGTATGTTGTTTTCCGAATCTTGATTCCGTCCACGCCACTGTGCGAATGAGACACGGCAACGTATTCCCAGAGCGTAACTCGTTCACAGCTCATATTTTCTAACCAGAAAGACCTCCCGACAAGGCATACTGACTTGACCACCCCCCATGACCAGCTATCTCAATTCCCAAACTCTTCCCTCTCCCCGCCCTCCAGTCAAAGATACTGACCCGTTGTTTGAAAATACTCTCACTAGCCAGTACGATCTCAACAGCATCATTCCTGTCCCGAAAAGACTGCTCGAAACATCTCTTATTCACGTTGAGCCCTTGATTGTAAGTGTTGTCCCTCTCATGAAGCATTTGTGCTGAGTGTGTTGTGCGTGTTAAGCCATCTATTCATGGCGAGCAGCTGGCCCAGGAGCTCATGAAAGGCCATGACACCCCCGACGTATTCTTTTATCCGTTTCCATATGGTCGCCCGTACTGTAAGAAATCCTGTTCATGAGCTATTGGTTTCACATCAAACCTTGCGCTGCTAGCCACGAAACGAGAGACATACGTTTACCTGGAAAAACAACGCCGCAGGACCAACCTTCTACATTTTGCCATTGTAGATAAAATTTCTGGCAAGCTTGCGGGGATTTGCGCGTAAGTTTAATCATGACTTTCCCTTATTCTTGACAGTGCTCAGAGGGGATGGTTCAGTCTCGGCTGTACTCCCGACCAAGCCACACTCGATCTTCGCATAATGTCACTTAAAGTTTTTCCCGAGTTTCGAGGAGCGTACACAGTGTACCATGCCATATATCTTCTACTCTCACATGCCCTCAATCCGATCTCCGAAGGAGGTTGCGGGTTTGTTCGCTGCGCTTGGCGTAACGCAGAGGCAAATCCTCGGTCAGGCCGTGTAGCCGAGAAGATGGGATTCACACTAGAAGGTCCGATGAGGCGCGTTCTTCCAGAAATCTATTTGTCAGTTAGATTGACGTACTTCGGCTGCTGGTTCCCAGGTGTTACGAGGTGTCTGATGCCTACGAGGGGCACCCCTACGAGCATTTCCAAACTGCTGTTGACGGGACGGGCCGTTTGATAGAAGATGCGACCATATATGCAATGACTCACTTCGACTGGTTACGCGACGGCAAGAGGCAGCACTTAGAGGCTATATGCTCCAAGTAGACATAATTGTATTTTATCCTGGTCAACCAAGGTCGATAAAAAATCAATTCAATTCCGGCTGTTTGTATTTCGTGCAAAACAGAAACAAAACATAGTCCCTACCCATAATTATGGATGAATGAATCGCTAGTTACCTCAAGCTAGATATTTATTACTTGTGAGCGGCAGACAAAGATAAGACGTGTAAGTAGTCTATTGCTCTAACGATCTGTGCACCTGTCATACAAAATCCCTCAAGTACTCACAGAAAGAAATCCACAACCTCCACGTAATGAACTTGTGCGTAAAACTGCCTGCTACGTATGAATTATCTTATCAGAAACGTAGATTTCATTCATTCACATAAAACCAATACATTTGTGAAGACAACACGACAACCTCGAACCCGCTATTCACCCAATTTTGCCCATGCATTCATTCCGCCTTCTACCCAGTACGCCTGGATACCTCGACTCCTCAGAACACTTGCGCAAATCCTCGACGTGTGGCCCTCGTAGCACATCACAACCACGCACTTTTCCTTGATCTCCTTCCCCAAAGTCCCTCCCTCCGCCACCCCGAGCTGCGCGTCCATAATTCTCCACTGGCTGGCCAAAATCGGAGGGTCCAAGAACGGATTCGGCGACGACTGGGAACACACTGGGAAGTATTGCACATTAAGAGCATTTATCCTGGGCAATGAGCCAATTTCGCGCAAATCGAGCACGACAACCGCTTTTTCTCTCTCGTCGTCGGTTGATGCCTCAGACTGGGTAGGTGACGACGGCGGAGTAAGCGGAGCACGGTATGAGTTAATCTTGCGTTGAGCTTTTTTGGCGGATATCCTCCAGCCCACACCGTATGGGTATGTGTCGACGTCCAGTAGTTCCGAGTTATGAATTGGGGGAAACGCGCTCTCGCCCAATTTCGACACGTACTCGTCAATGTACTGGTACGGCAAGTCGCAAACAATAAATGCACCTGATTATTCTTTTATCAGATGGTGACAACGGGGGAGGGAACGGGGCAGAAAACTCACAAGAAATGTTCCCACGTTCATCCCTAAGAGTGTCTAGTCCACCGGTGTCTTTCTGTTTCTGGAGGTACTTTAGCAGGCCGACGTATGCAAGGCCCGAGCTGGGACCGCCAAGCAGCCCGGTCCGACACAGTTCGAGGCTAGCCTTGTATGCAGAGTATGAGTCCACGTGTTCGCTACAGTCGATCACATCCCACCAGGGTAGATCGACAGTTTGAATGAGGTCAATCGGACGGGGTCCCGGGACACTAGCCGAAAATGATAAGTGACAAAGCGATAGACAGATGCGGATACATACCGATCTCGAGGTGCGGTAAACACTCTAGCCAGAATGCGTTAGCGCTGAAATTGCACCACAACCCATGATGTTGACGTACCCCACGTTGATAATATTGGGTCGCTTGCGCTTCAAGTATGCTCCTGTTCCGGTCATCGTGCCTACGCGGGAATGCAATCAGCATTGTCCTAAAACGTTGAAAGTTCGGGAACTGACCGGATGTTCCCAAGGCCGCAGCAAACACGGAGATGTCAGGTAACTGAGCAAGTAGTTGAGGACCAGTCCAACGTTCATGCGCCTCAGAATTCTGGTTGTGCATGGAATCAAATTAGACCGTTTGGAATGTGGAGCGGGTAGGCAATATTTACGTACTTGTGGGTTGGAGTACTGTCCGGGGCAGTAGTAATCTGGTCTTTCGTGGCCATCTTTGAGCGCCGCAAAAATGCCTCCGTTTACATCGGCTGGTTCAACTTGAGCCGGTCCTCCAAAAAGCGTCCTATTAGAGATGTGTTAGCGTTCTAGATTCGTAAAGTACAAAAATTAACCATACAGCTCGAGCCCCTGGAGCCAAACGTTAACAACGCAATCCATATTTTGAATTATAACATACTCACAAAGAAACGCAAGAGATTGATCTTTGCCTGGGACGTTTTGTTGGATATATACGCGCATGTGTTGCCAATCCCCAGGATTTTGGCAATGATACTTAGTGAGATGACAGTGTTTCCAGAGCTGTACTCGACGATTTTCTGGGTCTCATCGGTGATCGCCCCTTGCTCACGTCCTCTCAAGAGCATGTTTAGCGCTGTACCGCTTGTAAATTCACTTAAATATGCGTGAGGCGACGAAACTCCTACTCACCAGGTAACGCTTTGACGTTGCCAGCTGGTAGAGCGGTCATCATCTTGGCATAAATACGCACACCATCGTTCACAAACGGATGGTCAGGTACTTCGACCAGCTATTAGGCGACGCATTGAAAGCGTATGAGCATGAAGACGCTTACTGGAAACGAACGGGAACAGCACGTACTGGTAGAGGAGGGTTACAGTCCGGGTTGTAGTAGTCGACAAGTGCGTTTTTGCCTGAGAACACATTGAGAGTGTTTGACATGTTGAGTAGTATGATTTTTGCAGTCTGAAGATGATCCAGCTTTTAAACCAAGCAGGCCAAGCAACAACCCAATTGTTTATTGTGCCGTCTACGTAGAATTCTAGGGTAGCAATGCCGAATGACCATGCGCACACAAATAGTAAACAAACGTGCTACCATCTCATAGATTGCGGAGTATCGAAGCTCAAAGCAATGGGTTGCACTATCCGAGCCCGAGAGCCTGGGCGTGAGAGCAGAGTGCTTATGATCATGAGCTCCACGACGAGCGCGCAAAAGCCCGCACAAAAATCAGGTGAATGTACTAATCAGAATCGAGGAGCTTGGATAGGGGCTGGTCTGGGTGACGGGGAAAAATCTCCAAATGCCTTGAGCCATCGCAACCGTTGATTCCATTCCAAGCCGAAATCAAGTGAGAAAGTCCAGGGCTGTGATCTCGGTATCGTGAACAGCTTGATGCCAGCATGGATTGTGATGCGGATAAATATCTAGCCAAGCCATAGGCCAAGCCGAAGAAGTCAAGCTTTGGCGTTGCTCTATCCGTGAGGAGGATGTGGTGGTGGAAATAGATAGAAAAGCACAGTGATCCGGGTCCTTGGCGCTTGCCAAATGGCGAGTAGATCCTGAGTGACCACCACATAGCCAAACATACGTCGCCTCAGAAGTCAACCACCACCATCCCAACGATGAATATAAAGCCAAGCATCGTCTTCTCGCCAGCCCACCCATCCTCCTCCTCCTCCTCCCTTCTCAATAATGCCTACCGTTACCTCGGCAGAACTCAACGTTTACTCAGGCGAAAACGCTCTTGTTGACTTTTATGACCCGGACAAGTGCCCACCTGTCCCTGTGAATGCTTTTATATCCGTTTTTTTGTCGATCTGAAACTGACAAAAAAACATGATTAAGCTGGTCGAAGTTCCTAAGCATCCATGGCGTGCTGAAGGTGTTCGTATATACGCAAAACTCATGTCGAACCTCCCCGCTGCGAACGTAAAGTCTTTACCAGGTATGCTCGGCACTTCTCAATTCGCATGGCACTAACTGACTCTCATGTAGCGTTGAATATGTTACTACGTGCCAAAGAAGAGGGCAAAATCACTAAAGACACGAACACGATCATTGAATATTCCTCTGGCAGCACTGTGATCTCTCTTGGGATTCTCGCTCACATCATGGGTATCGAGACCGTGAAGGCGTATTTGTCAAATAAGACATCAACCTCTAAGCTAGAACTACTGCGATTTTTCGTGAGATTTTTCTATTTTGCCCAGTGTATCTTATCACTAACTCGACTATCTTTGATACTAGGGGCTTGATATGTGGGTCTTATTTGATTCTTAATTTGATACATCCTACTCATCATCATTCGCAGTACTCTATTTCCCGGTCACGGTCAACCGGAGCCCCTTGATCCGAACGGAGGTATTTACGCCGCGACTCAAGATGGTGAAGCTGAAGGCGCCTACAACCCAGACCAATACTCCAACCCAAATGTGAGTCATCTTTGAATCAAATACTGCATTCTGGGACTGAGTTATTTTCGACAGAACTGGGAAAGCCATGTCCGATGGACAGCACCCCAGATTCTCCGCCAGCTCCCCAACATCAAAGTCTTCGCTTCGTCAATAGGCACATCGGGGACAATCACTGGGTGTGGTTTAGCGTTGAAGAAGGGCAAACCGGATATTACGCGTGTTGGGCAAGTATTCCAAACATGACTCTCAGAATGCCCCAGATACTCATTCGTCGAGATAGCGTATGTACCGCTCCAAATGACCGCATCCCCGGGCCGCGCATGTACTCCCTCCTCGAGCCTGTAACTTGGTTTCCGTGGCGTGAGGCAATCGACACGATGGAAGAGGTTACATCCCCCGAGGCGTTTGAATACTCCCTTGACTTGTGTCGTAACGGCTTGCTCGTTGGTCCCAGTTCAGGCATGGCGTTATTGGGGTTGTACAAGGTGAGGGGCGTATGATTCGAAAATGTAGGAGATTAATAATTGCTGCTTGATTATAGTTCTTCGATAGGACTATGAAAGAAAAGGGCACCTTGAATCACCTTCGAAATGAAGATGGAGAGATACCTTGTGAGTTATCACTCATTATGCTTACTTCCCAACTGACGATGATTTTCTTGTCTTTCCAGGCGTGTTCATCTGCTGTGATGGTCCGTTCCAATATATCCACGAGTACTACGAGAAGCTCGACGAGTCGCATTTTCTACCCATTCGAAACTCAGAGCTACGGGACGTCGATCCCTATGCATATAACCTGTGCGCTTTAAACATATCCAAGATGCAATGGACCAAATTGATACCATGAACTGCAGGGACTGGGAGTTCTCGCCTTCCGAGGCGTTCGCTAAGATTTTTGGTTCTAAGCCTCTAACCAACGGACACGCCATCTCTCCAAGAGCCCCAAACGACAGAGGCAAAGCCGACTTTTATCCCCATTCCACTATTATCATCCTCGACCTGCGATCTGTCGAGGATTTCGCTCACCTGCGCTTGCCAAACTCGATCAACTTTCCCATTGGCCGAACACGGAACCCGTACCAGCATCCACCGACGATGGTCGAACTGTTCAAGTTCATCGATTCAACTATTGGTGTCGCAGCGAAGAATGATCCGAAGTATGGTGACGTTGTTCTGGCGGGAGAGGGTAGGGTAGTGTTCACGCTCGGATATGATGGGCATTCAGCGAGGCTTGCGATGAGCGTGCTTAGGAACCGAGGGCTGGAAGCGTACTGTGTGATGGGAGGTGTGGAAGAGTGGGAAAAGGAGAGTCTAGGGCCGTTTGGAGCGAGAAATTAAATGTTTCAGCCAGTCTTGCAAGGCTAAATTGTCTGCATTGTGTTCCGGAATGCTCTTCAATGAATTGATTTTAGCTTGAATTCCGCTCCCCTGGATTTACTTGGCTACAATTCGGACAATTGGCCAGCTGAGTTTTACAAGAGGGTCATAAGAAATAGATGCAACAACTACTGGATCACTCAACGACCCATCACAGTCTAGAATCCATCGTAAAGTGTGCCTGGCCCGCTACAATTCTGTCCAAGAGATCGTTACAAGGTGTAACAGGCATGGGTTTGATGGACCATTTCATTTGGTGGCTATTGTTTCCAGCACGGAAAATTAGCATATTATCCTCTCTCGGCCGGGGCGGATGTGGGAGCGTTTGTGCATGGTGTCCAGCCTGGGAACGCCGCGAGCGCACATTCAGAAAATTTATACAGGCTTCCATGAGACGAGCAGGTATGTGATTTCAGTTATTTACAAGAAGCATGTGGTATGTATATTGAGCGAGCTCATTGGAGAAACGTCGTCTTGGATTAGGAATAAGATATAAAGGGTCAATGTACCGGTTCACTGCTCAGCCCTGTTGGTAAGCTATGGATGATTTCAGCTACTCTCAAAAGCAAGACACAAGAGTACGTACCTGGACCACTACTCGTACTCGTATTCGTCATCGTAGTAAGCGCAACGAGAGCGACTATATCCATAGTGGTTGTTGCGGCGACCACCGTAACGGCCGTAACCAGCAAGGCGACGCCGGGCATACGCACATCCACCACCCTCTTCAGAAAACTCATCTTCAGAAAACGTATTGCCCGAAAATCCAACATGACAATCTTCATCCAAGTCAGAGAGCAGAGTTTGCGGCTCTGGCTTGCGCGGCTGGCTTTCTACCTCTAGACGCTCCTTGCGATTCTCTTCCAGCAAAGCGACGAGTTTCGGCTTAAGACTCGACCATCCTGTATACTTGTTAATAAGCGTACTCGCTGCAATATGTTCAGCCTACCTCGGCTGGTCAGCGGCTTCGGCTGTGCTACCAAATCTAACCACGCGCTCTTGTTCGTGCACCCGTGGTAGTCAAAGTCCATTTCCTCGGGGGTCCATCCCAGCTCTTCTAGTTTCTGCTCGATCCTATGACATGCTCAGCTTGTGAGTGTGAATCATATCAATCAGCTTACTCTTCCTGGCGGTCAGCCTTGGCGTCTTCAATTTCTTGTTTGCGAACCGATTCCATAAGGTTGAAGTACTCTTGGAGTAGTTGGGCATGCTATTTTGATCACGGCATGAGCAAACAAAATGTGGGGTTCGTGAGTTGGACTCACCTGCAGTCGCTTCTGTACGATCGCCCTCTTCTCTGCAGCCCAAGCTTGATGTGCCTCTTGGTCGTTCAGCTTTTTGACTTTCTCCATTTCAGCTACGAGACCGGGAACATCGGCACGCAGAGCGTATGCATGTGAGCGTCGCGGGTTGGGCGCGATCCCTGCCGAGTTTGGTAAATGTTAACAGTCAACATGGAAAAGAGGATAGGTTGACTCACTGCCGGAAAAGGGAATCAATGCCATTATACCAGCCGGCACAGTATTCCATACGACCAGACTAACGGGCGGTCAAACGTTAGTATTGTTTGTGCACGTCGAACATGGCCTACCATGTCTTGCGGCACGGACCACAGAGCCTAACACGAAGCACTACGTCTATCTCGGTCTTCACCGCCTTCCCGCACGACTAGACGGGCATAATTAGAGCGAAATATGGCGAATGAATTATTGCTCACCGTGCATGTTGTCAAGAACACCAGCGCGAGATACCGCGGCTCACTCATATCGGACGGACAATCTGGAAGAAACAACATATTCTCCATCGACCCGCGCCAGATGTCGACCGACGATCGCTTCATAAGCAGGTTTTGGAAATGCTTGTTCAATCGAGCTAGGTAGATCACGTCGATGGGATCAAGCTCTGATGCGATCTACAGGACGTTATCAGCCGGCTGAGATGAACTGAGATCGACACTCACCTGGGTAAAGATCCCGATTGGCATGTCCGCAAGGCCAACGATGCGACGCGGCCTGCTCTTGACTGGCTTCTTGGGGATTGAGGATTTAGTAGACTTGGTAGGATTGATTGGCTTGGTAGGCTTTGTAGCCGTGCGTTGACGCTTGCGTGGTGGAGATGGTTGTTCCGCTGTGGATCAGGGTTCGTGTTAGATTATCAAACGGAAAGCGAGCACTAGATACAGATACTCACTCAAGTCTGCGTCGCGCTTGGGATTACTGGGCATATCATCTAGGCGCGTGTGTGAATAAGGGAAGCTTTGTCGCATAGAAGATCAACATACCAACAGCAGTTGTCCTAGTCCGTTTGCCTTGGGTTTTCGAAATACGTGAGCTGAAAAATACAAGAACTAATTCAGCCATCCATCTACATCTCGATTAACAGCTGAGCGTACCTTGCTCTTGTAGACATCACGATGCTCAGACTAGCGAACACAACAAATGGTGAGATGGTCGAATGGAGGATGATCTGGATGAACAATCACGTGCACGCACCACGCGGTTTCACTTAGAGGAATTGTGGCGCGTTTCATATAACTAAACATGTCGAACCACGTGGACTACGGGTGCGCCATATGCATATATTTCGAAATGGGCTGCCCCTGGAGTCAAAGCTAGTTGTCTTGACCCGAGTTGCGACATGCTCCGTTGAGCATAGTATCAGAAGAACAAACATCCGCCGGCTGGGTCCTGATAGATATGTCGAAGTGAATGAGGCGAATCCGATAGCACCCACCATTAGGACTTGCAGGGCGAAAAAGGAGTGCAAATACATGGCAAAACAGTCCAGTTATTTGCAATTGATAAGTAAAGTGAAAAATCACCGCTGTATCGTCTCCTCCCCTGAGTTTCCTCGCGATGTAACTCTTGTACCAGTACGAGAGGGAAAGAAAAAAATGGAAACTATTGCCATTGAGCTCAAGACGCTGGTAATGTACTGGAATGACCACAAACGATGATTATTTACGTATCTTGGCTGCGATATGTCTCCAAAACATACACTCTTCGTAGCCAATTTTTCTTGAACGTCGATTCTAGACTGAGTGGGTGTTTTGTACATATTGGTTCTATGTAAAAGTGTATGAGTGGCAAGGTAAGTGTGGCGTTGTTTGTACTCCAGACACAGCATTCATCGGCGCTGGGCGCTCAAACGACTACCTGCTCTTGTCCACCACCGTCTTCTAACCATCTAGCGCATAGAATTGCGCTTCTTTCTATACATTGAAGTGACATGGCGGAAGCTGCTGATTCCCCCGGCCAAAACCCGCACCGCGCTAGGCGATCTCTCCGGGACACCACCAAGCGCTTCTTCTCGGACGCAGTAACTCCAAGTGTCCTTGGTGGCATTATTCCCCTATCTGGTGTCCAAGAGCTCGCATCCGCAGGGAAGCAGTTGATACAAAGTCTAAAGGTACCCTGGTTCCTATCTACCACGAGGTTGCTCATCAAATCTTGCAGGACTCTGAACATGATCCCACTCGATACTTGGCTCTCACGCGCAAGATTCGGTACTTGGCAACAGTAGTTAAGGACATGGCTGAGGTGGATCCAGAATGGGCGTTAGGACCTGAGACGTTAGTAGTGTTAATTGACTGGGGGGTCAAAAGCTGAATCTGATACGTCGAGGACAGTGAACTACGGGATATCAAAACCAAGCTCGATAAAGCCTCTGAACAGAGAAGCTCTCGCTTTCAGTCAGCTGAGCAGAACGAAACTATATGGGAGGGCTTAGAAGAGCATATCAAAGATCTGGCTGAATTCATAAAAGTGCGACCTAGGTTTCTCATGGTAGTGATTGTGTATTGACTTCTATTTCCATAGATGAAGCAAAATGGTATGACTGCCGTGCAAGACTTCAGGAGCAGTCAAGTAAGTAATCGCCTCAAACATTCATCTATTCTTGCTCCAATCTTGTTCCCCTGAGCAGTACGACATCATCAAACCTCATGAACTCACGGGTCAGGAGGAGATAAAAGCTTTGAAGGCGACTCGATCCTCGACAAAGTCCGCCGCCCCAGAAGTGACAAAGAGCTATCGACGTGCACGATTAGGAGGCCTGTCTGTCGTCTACATTACATATAGCTCAGAAAACCCAATTGAGGCTGAGAAGGTACGCATATCTGATCCCAGGTTCGATATCTCCAGCGTAACAATCAACCCATCAGCTCGTGAGACAACAAGCAGATCTTCACTCACGCCATCTGTAAGTAGACTGCGAATTCCGGTTTGCATTGTCTTATCGGCTATGAATCAGACATATCAATATTGCTACTGTGCGCGGAGTCACGAGAGGGGAACGACTAAACGGAGTAGTTCTTGCTTCAGGTGAGGCGCATGGCATACACAACCCTTGCTGTTTATGAATACTGGGTTCTAGCATCCCTGCCTTTTGAGGAGTTCGTGCGCCGAGTGCGGTGCACAAGCGTACTTGCTCAATGCGTATGTATTCTTTCTTTAGTAATATATAGATAGTGACCAGGGTTTAGGACATATAGCTCAAACAACTGAGGGTTCGTATAAATAGATAGCCCAATTTACCTCATTTACGCTATTGACTTTCACCTACAGAATCTTGAGATCTATCATTCCAGTTTGGGAGGCATATTTTCAGATGTCAGTCTGCTTAACAAGAATCCCAACGCGCGTTCTAACAAGTTGCCCTGATAGACAAACGTTGAACTGTTGTCCGTTGACCTTGACGGCTGCGTAAAGGCCACACTCACGAAAGGCAAGGGCTACAATTCTTCTTTCTGGGTGAAGGTGTGGACCATACTTTCACGTTGCGTAGCGTAACGCTTCTGAGAATTGCTTGCAATACACAGATCTTCCTAAACGTGACCGACCTTCGTAACATGGACCCAACGTTTGCAACTATCCTTAACGTTTTCAATGCGAACCAATCCTCGAAAGCAACGTCTGAGTTTCTGGATCTGATATCACTAGCTAAGGGTGGTCTTACTGAGCTTAAGGTGCTACATCTAGCTCACATGGCAGGCGTGCCTCCGAAGACGGGATTATGGCATTCTATGGGTAGCTCGCCGCCTAAGCTTCCTATGTATGCTGGACAATCTAGTACATATTGGCCAGAATTTGGAGAGTCAGCCGGTATGTCTGGGAAAGGGCTTGTGACAATGCTTAAACTTCGCTTCAGAAATCATCTTGTAAGTACTACCAACTGCCAATCTTTTGGCTGGATCCTAACCCGCTGAGGGTTCCTTTACAGCC
>JAYRCO010000424.1:0-14654 GCA_037042815.1 Ceratobasidium papillatum | reverse complement strand
CAGAAATCATCTTGTAAGTACTACCAACTGCCAATCTTTTGGCTGGATCCTAACCCGCTGAGGGTTCCTTTACAGCCCGGGAATGACGGCTCAACAAAGGCTAGCAGGTCTGGCCACTGGCTAAAATATCAGCCAAAGTTTAATTCTTATAGACGTGATGCACATGTTACGTTTGTGACGGTCCTCAATAAAGAGGACAGATTGAATTGGAAAAGCCAAATACCAAAATGGACTCGCAGAGCCAAAGCTCTTTCAACCACTGACCAGGAGAATTCAATCTTTCTGAGTGAGTCAGCTGTTTCTCCAAGTGCACTTCCCTGGATACAGCACTTTTGACGATTATTTGTTCAGCTACGAGTGTGATGTGTCATGTCATCATCTCTCGTCCCGAACATACTTTGGGAAGCAGGCCGCTATACTACCATCGAAATGATGCTGCAGTTTCCGATCCAAAGAGCTTTTGGGGCTACTTCAGCACTGATAGTGATCCGCTAAATTGGGCCAAAGACGCAAAGTTTGATGGATGGACGTACGAATATTTTGTGTAAGTGAAGACCCAATAGTTGCCAGAAGAAAGAGACGAATCTACTCTGTTCATTACATAGATACGTTAGTTTCTACGACATTCGTGACGACTGGGGCTACAAGTACAAGCAGCTGCTTCGTCAAAGCATGAGTTGCACTCCGGGTGCTTTTCCTGGTACTGAGGAGGATCAAAGCTCCGACGAAGAGTAGCCGAATCAATGCCTAGGACCAACAATCCGCGCGGGATCAAGTCATACAGAGGCGCGTGGTTGTATGAACCGCTTCTTGTGCTCGATACGACTATGAGCTCAGTCTATGATTTCTTCACGATTTCCTGGTTTTGTACGCCTGTCATGCGATTCTACTTTACAACAATTGCAAAACTCCTTTTATTTAACCCACAAGGCCGGTCTCGATCGAACAGTCTCTAACCGGTACGAGATCGCATTGGTTGCAGGCAAGTGACCAAAAAATGCAGCGCATGCAGTTTAAAAAGGGAGACCGGGAATTGAGTAAGCACGGCACGTGACTGTCTTTTTTAGTCACGCACATTTGCGGTTAAGCCGCCTACTTACTCCCTGTCAGCATCGTCAGTTGTCCGTTTGCTCTTACAGTTGCGTCTTGATGAAAAATTTATAGCTGTCACTACAAAAACCTCACAACCACCTCGAACACGTCAAAGGAGGACTATAACGACCGCACGCCCCATATAGCTGCTCCCACTTGTTTTCATCCTTTTAAAACTCCACTCCCCACGTCAATCGGGTGATTCTACCTCTGGGTCTAGTGATACCAGGCTCTCCACGAAATGTGGGCATCGACAGTCCTTCGACTATCCCGAGTACGAGTGGATGCCGACGCCGAGATCTCGAGAAACGACTCGACGACCTCCAAGATCAAACGCTCGAGAAGAGGTTTGCGTGTGCCAATACACTGCGATCTAATGCCGAGCCGGTAACCGATCCGGATACTATGGACGACATGAGATGGAACGCGTTGGATATCTCAAAGGTCTCGCCGCCACCTCGGATAATGACGGATGGTACGTTTCGCAAGCTTTAGACTTACCACTAATGATTCTTTTGGAGTACAGAACTAATGGATAGTTCCTAATTTCTCTCGTACCAGCTCTCTCGATCCTCCTCTACGACGTACGTACGTCCAAGAGTACAACCTATGCCCATCTTGGATCCACCTCCGAATCCCATTATTCAGTGATGGACTTTGGCACACGTGTGCTGAACTTTTGGGTGGAAAAATATTGTCGTTTGGGCCTAACTTGACGATGCGGGTGCTCGGGGTAGCAAGGGGTGGAAGCAAGGGGCCAGTGGCCAGAATTTCACCGCTTATGGGGATAGGGATGTCGTTCATACTGATGTCATCGAACAAGGTGAGGCTTGCGTTGTTATTCGTTCGGAAGAGAAGAGGATATAACTTGGTGGAAAATTAACATTGCTTTTCCGTATAGAATGCGGGAGATGTGCAGTAACTCTTTCCATACGAGATTGCTCGGTCTGCGCTGCCTGAACATACTACACCTCCGCCCACGTATTCCCTCCCTTTCGCCGCTACTCTGCTCCTCCACTTTCACCACACGAACCTCATTGAAGTGGAAGCTATCTGAGATCTCGTCGATTATGAATGTTGTGACCAGTCGAGCTAGGATGCGAATTTGGGAGTGGTGGTGGGGTAATCGGAATTATCAGGGTGGCGGGGTGGATCAGGTAGACTGAGGAGGATGTGGAAAATGGGATAACGTTTAAGTTGGATACTCGTCGGACGATGTATCGCGCCCGGGAAATGGATATGGAACCTCGATATCTGCTTGCTCAGAAGGCGAAGGGTCTGCCTGGACAATCTTTTCGTCCCAATGCGATACTTCTCTCCTCTTCCACGCCAGACGATGAATCCCTGAACATGATAGCAAATACAGCGAGCATCAGAGGCTACGAGAGACTATATGATGATCGCTCAGGTGGAAGATTTTGGAATTGTCGTTTCCGAGGCGAACAAAGAGGACGAAGATTATCCATACCTGCCTCTACATCTTCGACTTATTCAATCGTCAGAGTACTTGGAGCTGTGGAGCTGGAACGATTCGTTTTGGTTCGGATTTAGGTTCAGACCAAGCTTCCAACGACAAGTACGGGTCAGACGAAAATGTCATTTGTACCGATTTCTGTTCTGTTATGAAAGGATCCC
Source organism: Ceratobasidium papillatum (assembly GCA_037042815.1). Classification (NCBI taxonomy): domain Eukaryota; kingdom Fungi; phylum Basidiomycota; class Agaricomycetes; order Cantharellales; family Ceratobasidiaceae; genus Ceratobasidium; species Ceratobasidium papillatum. Next base: position 11,927 of record JAYRCO010000424.1, on the reverse strand, counting down.
TATCCGACATTTTTTCATGTGTTCTACCTCTCTACAGTTACCATCCGAAACCTCCAGAATCTTCGTCAAACTGGCACCACTAGGATCATGCTCAACTTCGACTGTTTTCTTCTTCGCATCGACGATCCAAAAACGGAGATGGGGCTCGAACAAATTCTCAGTTTCACTATATCCCGCTACCAATTTCGTGATACAATAGCTTTGTACTAGTCGTAAAATAAAGGTGCCCATACATGTGTTGACACAAGCGCCACACTGGGCGCAGAAGCAAAAGATCTGAGGGGTAGCGCAAATCGTTGGAGTAGCCTAGCGATTGCTCGACTAGGAAATCTGATCTCGTGTCGGATGTACCTAGTAAGATATGCATATACGGTGTCTAGCTAAAGGAACTTGCCGCATACACGTTCCCCTAAGCACTGGGGTCCCAGTTGACCAACTACGTTTGTGTTTGCCTATCTGAAGGATCTTCGCACGAATCTTCGCGAACGAATTCTAGCTCCGCCTAAACTAGAGAACACGCAACAGAACTAGGTTCGGGGCTGTTAATTAAATTAAAAAATGTAGGTTTGATAGGAGTGACAGCAATCCATGCCGATTGTCCGTTTAAGTTGTGAAGCATTTGACAGGAAGGCAGCCCGCCGCAGGTTTCTTTTTCCGCATCGTGATACGAGGAGCTGTATTGATGAGCGATTAGCGGATAAAATGTCACTCCTTTTCTCCTCCTTCTTTGATGGGGTTATTCTACGATTGGTGAAGATTGTAGCATGGAATCGGTCAATTGTTCTGGGTTGACATGTAATGTATGGGGATGGACATTGGACTCCCCGTATCAAGGCCAAAATGCCGGTTCAATATGTCAAGAACTATTCAGCAGCTCATCCAGGGCAGAGGCGTTCCGACACATAGCGTGCAGCAAACGAGGCGCTTGAAGAAAGCGCCGCAACAGCTCCAGAAGGGTATGATGGAGCCGATTACGGTTTTTGTGCGTCGTACTATGTAATCATGGGTAATATCGATAATGTCAAACAAGGTTTAGCTCCAGACAGCCTTTAATAAATTCTTACATAGCTGTATCGCATGTGCAAGCGTGTGGCTCTTCGAGTTTTTCTCACACGCGTGTCCTCGGTCTGAACTTAGTGCGGGTCCTAAGAACATAGAACCTGTCTGGTTTACGCATACACTTTTACTTGAGAACGCGCAGCTAGCCACCAGTCAAGCATAAATCGTTCTATTTGTGTTTGAGACCGATGATATGCCCAGATCCTCTAGTGCGATACATGCGGTAACATAAACTCAAGAAATTGAATACATCGTGTAAAAGAAGTTGGCTAGTTATAAACCGCAAAATATTCATGTCAGCAGCTACGCGCCGGAAGAGACGCAGCGCCTCAAGCTCAGTCGCATTTCACAACCGCGTTAATTACGTGAATTACCCCGTTTGCCGCAGTTATGTCGCTACGTATCACTAGCGCCTGGGATCTACCGCATGTGACATAGTAAGAATCATTATCCATAATCATCTGCAGCTGCTTTCCCGAATCTGCATTTACCCTGGAGATGGTGGAAAACTGAACAGAGTAGATAAGACCATTAGGGACCAAATGGTTCCTCAGCTGGTCGCTTGTGACTATGCCGGCGGCGTTCATTGCATCATCTGTCGGAGCAAATACCTGTTTCATTCAGGTTCAATCGGTCAGATATTCAATTCAATGCGCTTAACGACTCGTGACTTGCCGTCACCTTCGTCGCATCTAGCACCCTGTCCATGAGACCAGCTTGCTGCAATGTTCCACTGAACTTAGTCAGTCCATTTGGAGTGCTTCTCGTGAGAGGTTGTGAAAGCGCGCCAAGCACCGTCGTAGGCAGTGGGGAAACTTTATTGACAGGGAAGATGATGATTCTTTGGTAATTTATCCTGCCTAATACTTGAGCGCTGCTGGCGGTGCCGGCAATGGAGATTGAGGGGCTATTGGACCCGCTGGCAAACACCTGATCAATAATCTGTTTTGACCCGCCGTATTTTAGAAATGGCCTATGGAGTCTCGAAATAAAGAACGTACCTGAACTTGTTGGCCATCGAGAAGTCCTTGTCCCCGCCTACGGCCGCCTAGTTTAGGACCCGCTGCAGAAGCGACAGAACGTGTCTGGCTAAGGCCCCTACGGCTAAGTTTGAAGCCATTGTCTATGCTGCCCAACACAGTGTAGTATAGCAGAGCACCCAAAGAGTCGCTCCCGAGTGAACCGTTTGTCGAACTGAGTGCCTATAAAAGAGGCTTAGTCATACAGTGAAACAAAAGACGAATAGGGTACAGATTATATATTGGTAATGAGGTAGGGGTTTGCTATGGGACGTACAGCATTTGTTGGGACCAAAATTGTTAGGTCTCCACTCTTAATCGTCTTGGCAATGGTATCACCGTTCGCCGAGGCCAGACCGTCCTCATACGTCTTTCTCGAGGCGGTCAGACCTGCCCGGGTCAGTGTGTCGAGGAACCCTTTTAAATACGAGTCACTGTTCGGCCTTACTGGCGCAGCATTTACCAGTATCGAAACTGTGAATAGACTGGAGACTATAAAGTTGATGAGACGCATTATCGCAGTCCTTGATATGCAGTTGGGCAATGGACAGGAGAGGTTTCTGTCTCGACTAAAGAGCCGGAGGCCTCCATATATACCCCACAGGGTGATGGCCGTGGAATGAATCATGTGAGGAGTCGAACGGAGTCTAGAAACACACGAAAAATAAGATTTCTAAATGTAAAGAGTATGCCATGAGGATAGGGAATATCTCATCAACGCGCCTTGCAGACCCTTAAAAGATCTTACCTGTAGCGAAAAAAGTCTGAAGCCTGGCTGCTCATCTCCCTCGATCATAGAGAAAATCATAAGAGCGCCGCGTGGCCTCGTGTTCTGATACTCCATCCGCACGCCGTGCAAGTGTATTTGTAAATAAATAATCAAACACGTGCATATGAGCGAGCTGGGCACAACCCATTGAATACTGAAAAGGCAAGGATGAATTCTACTAATTCAGGTTGGGCACCAGAGGTATGATATCATTCGACAAGTGGGGAATTTCGAGTCATTTATTGAGATAATCAACCTATTCCTTGCAATGGTATTATTCCTGTACTGTGGAGGATCCTGCGCATATATCCTGGAATACTGCCTACTTGGTTGAAAACAAGTTATTTGAGCAGCGGATGAACGCGCGATGCCCTTTACTTCCTTGTCCCTGGTGCTCCGGGATGGAAGCTACCATCAAGGGGCAGACAACTGACAAGCAAATGATGATCGAAGCGAAGCTCTGAGTACCTTTGGTCGATAAAAATGGATGTTGGGAATGCCGAACCCGAGGTGCGACAGTACACCGACAGCCCTGGCGTCTCTGGATGGTGGCAGCTATCAGTGTGTCGTGTTTTTTCGATAATCCTGGAATGCTCCAACATTTACGTACATGTATTAGACGCAAGGCACATCCAATGCTCGGCTAGGCCCCGAGTGTTTACGCACTAGAGTCACATCATGAGTTGTGGACTACTAGATTTGATGACTTTTGAAGGCTGTCAAGTTCAGGCAGAGCATAATTTGCGGCACAATGGAAAGATGGCATTGGGCTTCATGATCAAGAGGTTTGACAGCTTTAGTCACCATTTACACTTGGAGAAGCGCATCCAAGACCCTGTGGATGTCCCAAAACAGTCAACGTTGCATTTAGTCAGATTGGCGCCGAACACGTGTTGGGTGCCAATTGATAGACGCCTCGTGACTAGAGCCTGCGCGTCGAGCCAGAAAGGGCCCAATCGAGCCAAACAAAAAAGATGCCATCGTACGTCCTTGACAGGCCCAGATCTATACAAACAAATTATCAGAACAACTGCAGAACAACCTGAGCGTTGGCTGTGCGTGAAAGGCCTCGGGCAGATCAATGATATTGCCGAATGAATGCAAAAAGCACATTGGGGAAGAGTAATTGTCATACCTATCTCAAACAGCTCCTACGTTCGTGCAAAGGCTTTCAGGTTACTCTTACGTGTATTGGATTGAGCTTGGAGGTGCTTGAGAAGGTTTGATTGTAGTACCTATACTTCAGCGCAAGGCTGAAGCTCCGTACTGTACCAAGGCAATCAAGACCCCAGGCTCTGGGATCTGTCTATGTATGGAGAGAGTATCGTCCGCAAATGCTTGAGGATCTGGTCTCTTCAGGCACTCATATTGGCAACAAAGCGAGCTCAAGCTAGATCATAAAGGTCTAGCCATTCGGAATAAACGAATGCTAAATATTGTCACGTTTAAGCTCTAGCTGCGCTGATGCGGATCTCTCAATAGTGAATTTGTTTCTAATCGTGACAGTTATCACGAGCGAGTGGATTTCGATGCATTCGTTTTGAGGTAAAACACGTGTTTTGAACGAGTCTAGCTACTACTAAGAGCATGCCCAAAGTAACCTTGTGGTTGATCAGTGGGTCTATTAATTCAACCTTCAAAAAAGGTGCAGGTACACCGTGATCAAACGAACTTATCCCTCGCACTATAGAACTTTCGCTCCATCTCGTCCAGTAGTTTTCAAACCTCCTCAGTTATGATGATTTCCCTACCATCTCTTGAATACAACCTAAGCCACCCGCATCCCAAGGGTCGCTTGTTTCTGCTCGCGACACTTGTCATATTTCTACTCACGTTACCCGTCTTGGTTCTCGTCAACTGTGAGTGAATCTTCTATGTTGTTCGTGACTGGACTAGAGCAGCTGATCTAGATATCAGTGGTTACTCAGGGCTCCGAACTGGTCCCATCGCTCCAGTCTCGTTTTCAACCCAACGACACGCTCTTAGAGGGCTGGTGGGGTACTCGCCGTCTGCCTGCTCTGCTACGTCCTGATCCTCCGCCATGCGAGCCAAAGGATCTCGGTAGAGGTGACACTTTTCGGCTATCCGCATCGCTGTTCGACTATACGGTTATGAGCACCTGGAATACAAGTGAGGGCGGTCGGCATTCAACAGTGCAAGAACAGAAGCGTCTCGAATATCGGGGTCAATCGTTCGCCGATTGTTACGTGAACAATACTCAGTTTGACTACAGTATGGTCGAACAAACTCAGACAGTAACGGTAGGCGGTTGAATGCGTGTTATGGCTTATGTGCAAGCAAGGCTAACTATCACGCAACAGGTTGGCGTGACTTGTCCCGGATCAAATCCTCAGTACCCAATTTATGTGTCGATGGAGACGAAGATAACGCTCGCCTGGTCCCTCAGCAAGGATTTCATCGGACAGTACTACGGTCCTGGTCTGGATTTGATGAGTATCAACAACACTAATCCATCGGACTATCGAAAGCTCGTTCTAGCAACGCTCGAGGTGATTTCAACAGACTCTCTAACTATCATGCGCGGATCGCATCTCTCAGACCCCGCTCTGAGCGCTAGTGTTTTCGCCACCGTGAACCCTAACACTGGTGGCCTTATCCTCGAGTCGAGTACCTTCGCCTATGTCAATGGCACGCTAACCGACCAGTGGCCATCCGAAGCGGAGATTTATTCGGATAGCATCATAAATCTATTATATGTCGTCAACGATGCGGTCAACCTCGATCTTGGTAGCAACATGTACGCGAACATCTTCAGGAATGCTTCTGCTTTAGACGTAGCCATTGTACCAAACCTAGCACCACGAGGCATCAAACCTTCCTCGTGGGCCAAGAACAGCCGATCGTTCTACTACGGTAGGCTTATCGCCCCATATCAGACCTGGGCGCAAATGCTTCTTGACGGACTACCTGTCAAGCTTGGTAATTCGACGGGCCTCCCCTCAGAGTCCGTCATGATCACGACCTACCTATGTCCAACCTATCAAGTCAAGCCGCTCAGCTCTCTCTTGTCGTCTATATTTGTAGGTACGGCAACTATGACTTTGTCGGTGTGGGGCATCTGGATGTTTGTTACGGCTATTATAGCCAAAAAGATTTCACAACCTCGTGAGTCAATTTACAACCTCGTGTATGCTTCCTCGATCATTAACGAGTTCTACAGAGATCCATTGTGCTTGTGACGTATGTACAAAGAAGGACACAGAGTCCATCGATTCTCCAGATCTCCCGTCAAACTCCAGTGAAATGAGGTCAGTCCTGCTGGCTGAGCATGCTGCAGTTTATTAAACTGAAATAACGATGCTTCATAGACAGTCTAGCTCCACCCCAGTAAAGGATCGTACGATTTTCTAATCAGCAATCGTTGTTAGATGTCGTTTTCCAAGGCTAGTGGCGTATTAGTGGCGTATGAGTGCCGTTCGTATTGAGAGTTTTGTGGTAGGATTAGACGTGCGCTAAAGTTTCTGCATGACCGATGATATTATATGTTCTTGCTGGATACAGAAAGTGAACTGAGCTACACCAATATTATGCTTTTCGTCTTGAAATTTTAACAGCTTCGGCCTACCGGAGGCTCTTAGAGAGGAGATAGTTCAGACATGTAGCTCACTATCGCACCCAACATGGTTACAGTCTACCTTCCAATTTATTCAAAAGTGATTTGTCATAAGAACAGTGTGGGCAGAATTGCAGCGATAAATATGACCTGCCTCCTCGTGGGGACCCAGTGTATAAGAATGGCATTGTCAGAATTATGCACAAGTGGCGCGTATACTGTAGACATATGATATGAGACACAAGATGCTGGAATATGCTACTGAAATAGATACGCAGAGACAACAGTTCTTTTACTAACGGATAACAGGCGCATAAGAACTTCGACCTAAACTTCGAGTGATAACGGAGCTTTCTGAAGGATAAATAAATCACTTTTCCCGACAGACGGTGAAGCAAACCTGATGTTACTGTCCTTCGGGTTCAAGATACTTGAAATCGTAAATCTACGTCTATACCCTACATCGCTTGACGTCTAGCTGTGTCAATATCTCTTCAGATACGTTGTACATTTGTTCTCAGTAACTACACTTTCTACCGAGATATATGCGGCTTTCTGCCGATGTAGTTCAGTGTCACAGCCAGTTCTATTAAATTCTGAAGAGTAAAGTTGAGACCCCCCAAAAGACTCATCCTCCACCGCTCGCATTCACCTATTTCATCCTTTCCCAGGTTGAGAACTAAGGACTCTCAGCCGAGCTAAAACTTTCGTATTTCGGCTCATAAGCGCCTGGATGTTAGTAATAGAAACAACGCTATGAACGTTGTAAGAATTGGAAGTTGCTATTTCGGAGAGAAAACCCCACACATGGTTTTGTAGGAGACATGAGAGCGAGAGTGATAAGTGATAGCTAAGATCTTATATTATCGGATTAGTCATACGCCGCATCGGGTTAGTTGTTTCTACTCAAACTAAGCAACAACTGAATCGTCAACAAAAGCGCGCTTTCTTTAGGTGGCGCACCTTGGAGCTTTGAAGGATCAGACATATACGCGTCATGTTTCCGGTTCTAGTGGCTGATCGATACACAAGAATTATCTCTTGGAATGTGAGACAACATAGTTCATATTTTCTTGCACTAGGGAGACTTCTGAGATTTGCATTACTACGTACAATTACAACGAACGAATAGCCGATGTGTAGCCAAAACAAGGCTTGGTCTGCGTGCATGGGACGAAGAGAGATAGTTATGAAGTCGGACAGGGCGGAAGATTACGAGCTCACAAAACGAATGGGGTCGGATAACGCCGTCAATTTTGTCCGGGACGCTCCGGCACCTTTCATTTCTCGGGTCGTTCTCCTCAAAATTCATCGACTCCAAACTCCGAATCGTCAAGGGCCTCCAAGCCGCTTTCCACGTGTCGACTGAGGATCATTAGATCGCCTGAGTGCGCTCGGTGACGCAAGAAACTAGAGAGGCGACGACCAAGAAAAAGATCGTGTGATATGACGACATGGGACCACTTGGTCGATGGAGGTACCGGTAGCGTCGAATTGGCGGAAGGAAGAAGCTCGCGTCTTGATTTTAATTCGGTGAATGGCTCGCCGGTCAAGTCTCCCCAAGTTGGTTGGGTCATCCATGCGGCGCATAAAAGTGCTAAGACGCAGATGCGAACGTAATGGTGCTCCCTCAAAGTCGAGCCCTCGTTTAGCTCGGCTCGCTCCTCGTCATGTCATTCCAGTTAACCTTTCACAGCATTATCCATTGCCCACGTCACACACATCGCGTCATTCCAGCATCCGCCAAAGGTTCAATTTGAGTAGGACAGAGGATATCCCAGAGACGCGCTTCAGACTACGCGTCTTTAACCAGCTGTTTGAACGATTCGTAGAGCGCAGCTATCAATCACAGACATTTTGTTAGCAACCATGGGACAAGTCAAGCACGTTGACGAGATGCGTACTTTCAGAAGATTGTTGCATGGAAATCTATGGCTTGGGTTTTACATTAGCTGCAGGAGTGATGAAGGAGTCCAAATACGGAGGATCGATTTGGCCATCACATGGAGAGGGCGGAAAAATCCTGAGTTCACAGATACGTTCGAAAGCAGGTAGAGAAACACCCCAGTTCCAAGTTAATCTCTAGAGTTCGATCAATGTGTTTCCTCTGTCCCATGCGGAGGTGCAGCGGAGTGGTTTCGGTAAAATAGCATTGGCGCTTGTGGGACGATCAAAAAATCCTGAACAAACGCCACGAAGCCAAACATACGCCACTGCTCAACTCAACCACTACCATCCTGGCTATGAAAGAAGAACCGGTCACTACTAATACTACTCCTTCGTTGAATCGGCTGCGCTCTTCAGATACTTAACCTTGAATCCCCTAGCTTCGACATTTCATCGAACAATAATCCATCTTCTGTACGTTTACAACCTGGGCGAGCGCGTGCCTATTCCTGTGAGTATTTATATATATTTATTGGTGATTCTGGATCACTAATTGAGAAAGAGCGTGACATAGCTCATCGATATCTGCAGGAATCTCTGGTGTATCTAAATCGTTCGTATACACGCGTGTGTGGAAGCGCTCCGCTCCAAGTGTCTACGTTAGGTATGCTCATTTGTCTCCAGCCTTCGTCCTCACCAAACTGCATATAGAATTAGCTGTATTATAGCGTCAATAACAAGGTGGAACTGTTAAAGACCAAAGGCTTTAATAGCTATGGACTTAGCGTAATTGCAGTGGAAGCGAAAAGGGAACAGGACAACTGATGTAAACTGATGATATTGGATGATACAGAACGATGGCTTATATACATAAATGCGTGAGAGTGAGCATGGGACGCGTATATGCGCGGCTTGTCAGTTGCGTTGGATCATGGGAATAATCGGATCTTCAACAGGAACTACCAGAACTGCTTACCGGCTATTAATTGTTTAATGTTCCTCCGGTGATACCCTCATCCTATCGGAATTTCCACGCCCATCGCAGGTACCACACTGCAAAAGGCTATGCATCAGCAAGACATCGGCATAGAAGCGGGAAAACTTATAGTCCTTCGTACCTTGGAGATTGGAAACCAGATGGGTAGGTCTTATTTGACTCTTACCTAATACGACGAGCTCGCAGTCCGCCCTATCTCCTAGCTGTGGTCAACCAGAACCCTCTCGACTTAGACAAGGACCTTCATTCGGCAGCGCGAGATGATAAATTTAGGGGCACCTTTGACTCGATTGTGATTCCCTACCGATATTTAAGTTCCTGCCGAGACATTGGATTTCATTCCGACTCTGGATTTCATTCAAAAAGAGCCGGAAGAGTCGCGTCATATGGACTCTGTCTAATCTGGACTCTGTACCAGCTTCCTAGCTTCAATTTTTGAGCCTGGCAGACTGGCATATCAGATACGATAGATATGTGCGGCCTAGCGTTGACGAAGCAGAATGTTATGCGTGCTGAGTCGGTTCTAGTACGAATACCGGAATATATGGATATTCGTTCGTTGAGATAGAGTGCGTATTACCTCAGACGATCACGTTCTCCGCCCTCGTTATTCATTCGCTCTCAAACTGGTGACTTAATCCCTATGATGACAGAGAAGCGACACAGCGCAAGAAATTACATCCCGAGGCATGTAAGTACTCGCTCAACTTTTGTCATGAAGATCCACTGCGAGGTCGAGAGGGTTATTTATTAGATGAGGAGGGTTGCGATCTGAAGGTGCATAAGACTAAATGTTTTTGTATGACATGATTCTTCGATAATACCATGATTTCCTCACTAGCCATCACAACGAAACAGCGTGTTTCGGGTTGAGTATTATACTTTGTTATACATTTATGGTTATGGACAAATGAGGGTCTCCAATACACAACCGGTTCCTTCGACCAGGCTGGGTGTGCGTGCGATGGCCTAACATTGAATGACGAGCAACGTGTTCCTGTTTAAAACATGAATAAAACAATGATTTGAATACGAATGCAGAATGCTGATGTAATCAAATGTAATCTCCCCTCGTTCCTTCCACGACATACATGAATACTCAAAAAGCGACTTCATCGAATTCAAACATGAACTCTTCGGGCAAACAGTGAGTCTTAGCCTGCTCGAGCCTCTTCCAGAAGCTCACCATGAGAAACAGTCTACACAAATGTTACCGCTGTCATCGCATTGCGCATGATGATAGGCCAGCCACCCCACTAGCAGCTTCTATCATTAAATTCCCCTCCAATATCGGCTTAGACTCAGTGCGGATACATCAACTTCCTCATGAAATCCTAGGCAACATTTTTGCTTACGCGCTTACTGCCGATCGTTGCGTCACACGTGCGTACCATAAGGTGCAGACGCACCCGCTACTTGTCTTTAGAGCTACTTGCAAATACTGGCGCCACCTTGTTATCAGCAATAAATCCCTCTGGTCTCATATAGATGTTTCTTTTCCCCGTTGTGACATACACACCTCGAAGCTTCACATTAGTAACTCTACTCGACTATGGCTGTGGCATTCCAGGGGTAGTCCCCTTCATCTTCACTTTGCTCTCAACTATGGTGACAATGATTCCCTTATGTCTGATTCTTTACAAACGCTCCAGCCCTATGCACCTCACATCTCGGCGGTCACGTTCTCAGACCAATGCCCCGAGGAAATCGTGCGAGATGTCTTGCAGCTTTGCTCCGAACATGCCGTTTCGGGTACTCTCAAGCACTTGGCAGCAGCTAAAGTAACTGCACGTAAAAATGCTGAGGCTGGTTACAACCACTTGAAGTGGCCTACCAGCTTCCTACATGGACTTACCAGCTTACAGATCGGTAACCTCGATGACGTAATTGGTCTTTCTACGAGCCTATTATGGGATATCCTAGTCAACAGCCCTCGTATGTGCGTTTTGAAACTCAAGGGGCAGCATATCGTTTCCTTCGACCAATCCGAAAACGCCCAAACCCCTCCCATAATATTGTACTCGTTGAGTGTCCTTGAGCTGGAAAATATTCACAGGCTGGAGCTGCTCCGAATTTTAGAAAAGGTCGATACCGGCGAATCGTGCTTGCACTTTGGGCTCTCTGTTGAAAACCCCGATTCCACTATTTTAGGGGCCGCTAAAGCTTTTATGAATCGCTCGCGCATTGTCTCGCTTGGGTTGGGAAAAGACGCCACTGATCTGGCCAAGGACCTTTCGCACATACCCGAGCTTTACACACTCCACTTTGACTTTAACGAAAGACACAGGGAGAAGATTGAATTGCTTATTGACTTGACTACTGTGACCCCGAGATGGCCAACTATCCGGTGCCTACATCTTGCCAATGGTGGTATTGGTGGAGAAGCAGATCGGGAGCTTATCAAGAACCTAGTCAATGCATACAATCTGAATGAGCTTCATTTTGTTGGATTTTCGGTCCGAATCAGTTCATTTTGGATGCATTGGTATGAGAGGCCGTATCGGACAAAAACATGGAGCTTGTTGACATGCAAGTGAACTGAGTCAATCCGAGTGATTTTCAGTGAATCTGAGTGATTCACGTGAGATCACGTGAATTCAGGGGAATCCCGATGCAGATGCA
>JAYRCO010000423.1:0-26609 GCA_037042815.1 Ceratobasidium papillatum | reverse complement strand
CAAAACACCGAGGCTAAGCTTACCGATTAATCGGTCGTGTTGGCCCGATTCCAAAAGTAAGCCCGAACACAAGTGTCAAAGCGACGTAAACAAAGTGCGCCATAATGGTCCTGTATAGTTCCTGCCGTAAACACGCGCACCTGACACCTGTGACTCATTTCACTCCAACTTAACCTCTTTCCCACATTCGACGATAAGTATGCGACCGGTCTGAGAACTTTCTCCGCCATTTATTGAAGAGCTTAGTACTTCAGGATGGGCAACTTTTATGATTCTATTCCAGAATTTCTCATGTCGTACGTCCCACTCTTGGCGAAAATAAATGCACCTGATCGCTTGGTAGATGGATCGCGGAGCAGCATTGTTTCTGGGTCGCAACTGCTCCACTCAGTGCCGACGGACATGTCAATGTATCACCAAAGGGTATGGCCGGCACGTTCAAACTCCTCGGGCCAAATGGATGTTTTTATCAAGATTTAAGCGGGTCGGGTGGGTACATCATATCTTTGTAGTTCTTGCGCATTGGTTCTGATAGGCTTGTTTGTGTAGGCGTGGAGACAATTTCGCATCTACGAGAGAATGGGCGGATCACCGTTATGTGCGCCCCCTGAAACTCTTTCTATTTCAAGAATTTATGTACACGACGAATATACCTATAGGTTCAGCGCATTTCAAGGCTCACCTCGTATCGTCCGCTTATTTGGAACAGGTATGGCCCTCCTGCTCCCTGCCTTTTCACTAGCTGAAGCCCGTACCTGGTTGTAGGAATAGTCCATGAGATCGACACACCCCGCTATGCAGAGCTCATCCCGCCTTCAGAACGCCTTGCGGGATCACGAGCAGTGATTGAAATAAAGATACACAAAGTTGGAAGCGTAAGTCTAAGCCTGTCCAAGTCGAACTAAAAATGGGCTAAAGAGGAGATAGTCATGTGGATTTTCGGTCCCGTTTTACACATGGACTGCGGACCGGACGTTGCTTGTTGACCGAATGGCGACGCGCGAAGAGAGGGATTTGAGTGTTTGTACCGAGGAAGTCAAGAAACGTGAGTCTTCAAGATCCTTCAACGCGACTCACAAATTAAACAACGTCTAAGACCAAGACCCCATCGCGCACCTCAAAATATCTCCTCAAAATCCGCTCTTGCCCACTGAAGCACCCGAAAAAAGTCTGCGTAAATACTGGGCGGTCAAAAACGTTCGTTCAGTAGACGGCATACCTGGACTCGAGATCGGACGCCGGTTGGCGGGGTTGCCTCCGCACGAGAGAGACGAGGACAAGGACAGCATGCGATTTCATCAGCCCGTGGGGCCCAAAGCGGGGACACGGGAGAACATGGAGATGCGGGGACAAGGGTGGGGGCCCGGGTGGGTCGTTGGCGCGTTTGTGCTCGGAATGTGCGTAACGCGGTTGGTGGGAATCGTACAACACGCGACTCCTGAGATGTAAACTTGGCCACTGAAATCAGACGAATGTTGGGGATCATAGAGTAAAGATAGGCCCTCGTGCTTCGATTGAATAGAGTAGGTTGGCCTTGGGAGGCGGGATTAGCGGGGCGGGGAGGGAATACGAGCAGGCTGAGGCGCGAGCTAGGGGCAGACGGTCCCATGGCTTGACACAAAGACAGGGCGCGTCAAGCGTGTTCCGAAGGTCTCCGAAGACTATGCCAGAACAAGGATGATGTCAACAACGCGTTGGGCGCAATAGAACGACCATACGGAGCCCAACCGGTCGTCGATCCAAAGAGAGAGGTCATGTGTTGCTCCGAAGCGTTCCTATCTGGACAACTGGCTGGAATATGTACGGTCAGCAAATGACAGATGAAATGGCGATTAGGCAACTTGGAGCAAACGAAGCATTCTGGCGGTGGAGGTCTGGTACAATTTCATCATATGGTCATACGGACTTCTGATCTCCGCGGTGTGCATATAAGCCTCGGCTAGTGCTCGCCATTTCGCCATCTCCCTCTTTCCCTCATCCTACCATCATGCCTTCCGTATTCGACTATAGCTTCAACGACCACGGCCATGAGATCAAGGTCAAGTTCAACACTGGCCTGTTCATCGACGGCAAGTTTGTCGATGGTGTCAACAAAACTACGATCGAGTAAGTTTTACGCTCGGCCGTCGTGAATAAAATCTCATGGTCTGGTTGTTAGTGTTATTAACCCGACGACGGGCAAGCTGATCACCAAGGTCAGCGAGGGTACCGAGAAGGATGTCGATATTGCCGTCAAGGCTGCCCAAAAGGCCTACGACACTGTCTGGGGCCTGAACGTCCCTGGCACAAAACGGTCCGTGCATCCCGGTCCATCTTGAAATTGGTTGAGCTGACGTCAGACAATCGGACATTAGCGGCCAAATTATGATGAAGATCGCAACTCTTATTGAGCGCGACATTGATGAGATCGCGGCGATCGAGGCGCTCGACAACGGCAAAGCATTCAGCATCGCCAAGGGCTTTGACGCGTCCGAAGCTGCAGCATGTTTCCGGTACTACGGCGGCTGGGCCGACAAGATCCAGGGCAAGGTTGTCGAGGTCGACGACTCGCGCCTTGCTTATACCCGCCATGAGCCGATCGGTGTTGTCGGGCAGATCATCCCCTGGAACTTCCCGCTCCTGATGTTTGCCTGGAAGCTTGCACCTGCTCTCGCCACTGGCAATACGATTGTTATCAAGACCAGCGAGTTTACGCCTCTGAGCGCGTTGAGGATCGTTGCCTTGTTCGAGGAGGCTGGTCTCCCGGCCGGTGTAGTCAACCTTGTGACTGGTGAGTTTTTGTTATTTCTCTTTCTGGTTTCATCTAACATTGCGAATAGGCTATGGAAACACCGTCGGTGCTGCCATCTCCTCGCATATGCACATCGAAAAGGTCGCATTCACCGGTTCGACTCTTGTCGGCCGAGCGATCATGAAATCTGCGGCTGCGTCCAACTTGAAGAACGTCACCCTCGAACTCGGTGGAAAGAGCCCGAACATCGTGTTCAACGACGCCGATGTCGAGCAGGCCGTTCGTTGGGCTGCGTTTGGTATCTTGTGAGTCCCCATTATTATTTCGTCTAAAGACAAGACTGATGGGCTGGATTACAGCTTCAACCACGGTCAATGCTGCTGCGCCGGTTCGCGTGTATTCGTCCAAGCTGGCATATACGACGAATTTGTTGAGAAGTTTACGGCACACGTTGCCAAGCTCAAGGTCGGCGATCCGTTCGAGAGCGATACTTTCCAGGGCCCGCAGGTGTCGCAGATCCAGTTTGACGTTAGTCTTCTCTCTTATTTGTCTCCCCTCCGTTACTGATAGTGGCGTAGCGTATCATGGGATACATCGAGTCTGGTAAATCCCAGGGCGCCACTGTTGCTCTTGGTGGTGAACGCCATGGCACCGAGGGATACTTCATCAAGCCCACCGTCTTCACCGACGTCAAGCCTGATATGAAGATCATCCAGGAGGAGATCTTTGGGCCTGTTGTAGCTATCGCCAAGTTCCAGGACGATGCCGATATTATCAGCCAGGCGAACGACTCCATTTACGGTTTGGCTGCTGCGGTCTTCTCGCGGGATGTATCGAGGGCTTTGGGCGTTGCGCACAAGCTCCACGCGGGTACCGTTTGGGTCAACTGCTACAACAAGCTGAACAACCAGATGCCGTTTGGTGGGTTCAAGCAGAGCGGTATCGGACGAGAGTTGGGCGAGTATGCGCTTAGCAAGTGAGTTTTTTGTCCCCTCAGCTAGTGTGTGCTTGTACTGACTGGGACTTGCAGTTACACCAACGTCAAGGCGGTGCATGTCAACTTGACTGAGCCTGCGCCGTGAGCTAGTTTTTAGTTGGTATTAAAGTTATCGGGTTGTACTAGTAGCTTGTCATCGACTTGAAAATGAAATTATTCTGATGTACTCCATGTTGCGTTTGGGTGTAAAACGAGGTGATTGGATCATGCGTGCGAATACAATACAGTAACGGCGTCATTATACAAGCGTATCGTACAACAGACATACCCAGCTCGTCTCTATTGCGCCTTGAAGACGTGCGACTCTGGCCTAAACCCGCTGTCCCCTTTCGGTCGACCCCATCCAAAATCCAGAATGATGCCGCCACCGTATGGGCGCAAGTCGTATTGCCAGGGCAGATTCGTGGGGGGTTCGGACGGAGAAGGGGAAGAAGGTTCAGTCTCTGTTGGAGTGGCGGTTGGAGTGGGTTCCGCTGTACGAATAGGTGTGGGCGTAACCAATGGAGCCGTTTGAATTCCGTTTGGTTTTGGGGTTGAGAGAGCAGATGGTCGGGATCGGCCGTACGAAGCTACACGTTCCTGGAAGAGTGTCGCCCAGCGGGACTGCCATGATGGAGCCGGGGTCGTGGACACGTTCTCGGTAGGTTCAGGTTCTGATTCGGTCGTGTTGGAAAGTGGGACGATTGTGTCGTTTGTGGCAGGAGGCTTCGGGAGCTCGATTTGTTCGTCTACGAGCCATCCCCAAAAGTCTCGGCGGGCGATTACGCTCATGCTCGATTTGGATTCCCATCGGGTGAGATTAAACGGCTCGAATAGGTTGTGGGGCGCACACCAGCATCGTTTGGGTCGTTCGAGACGGGCAGAGTAGGTGACGTGGGGTGTGCTGGTGTTGGTCGTTGCCGTGGCGTTGGCGTCGAGGAGGATGTCCTGGAGGGGTGTAGGTGGGCCGTAGAGTAGTTTGGGCAGGGCTGATTCGAGGACGTGGGAGGGAATGTCAAGAGGGGTGGGAGCCCAGTAGCACGAAGACGTGAATAGCGCGACTAGGAGCACGATGCAATATAAGCTATAGTAAAGTTAGTTTTATGTGCGAGAAAAAAAGAAAAAAAGACGGACCATGGTCGTGCATGCAGGGTGAGAGAAAACAAGAGCACGAGGAGAAAGAACGGAGGGGCGGTGGGAAAGGGGAGGAGGAGGAGCGGAAGGTACCAGCGTGTGCACCACATAGGATCGGGGTGAAGCGGGTGAGGTGGCTGAGCACGTGACCACTTGTCTCGCTGACCATGTCGACCGACTCGCGGCTGGGCGCCGTTTCGTCGCTGCTGGCCCCGCTGGCGGGCGGCGATGCGAGCCAGGCCCCCAACAGAATTCTCCAAGGATGTACGTGGTTTTATTTATGCGGTGATTATGGCTGATGCGTGGTGGCAGTGGCTCCTGTGATGATGACCCCACGACGCATTGCGGCCGCGGCGAGTGCAGCGGCGTCGGGGGCGGCCCACCAGCCAGCGCCGAACATGATTGATTTTGCGACGATTGGCCGAGTCCCGCTCAGGATCTCCCTCGGACGTCGGACTACCGCACGGGACTTGTCCATCCAGGAGGCCACCGATGCCCTATTGCTCGAGCCCATCCCGGATACGCCGGCCAACGAAGAGGGAAACGCCGTCAGCTTTATGCGCGGATTTAGTGCAACGGTCAAGAGCGCCGATGCTGGTCGCTCTCGAAGACGCAAGGCCCGGAATGTAGACTTGCCCCATTTGGGTCTCAAGCACAAGGCCATGGCCGCTCGCGGTATGCTCACCGGCGGAGAGGCAGAGGTCGATTCGAGAGAGGCCAAGAAAAAGGCGAGACATCGTCAGTCGTTGTCGTCCTCGGTCAAACTCAGCCCGGAGGAGCTCTCGCGTCAAAAGGCCGAGATTATTCAGGATAGGGAGAATATTCATGTGCGCAGGGTGAGTCTGGTTTACTGTATGTGTTACACGAGGTTGTGCTGAAGATACGGACAGAGCCTGATTAACAACGAAATCGCCGAGATCACGCATAAAATTGCTGCACTCGACGTCATTCGAAATAATCTCGAACAAGATCTCTTGCGCTTGCATGAAGACGAGCTCGAGCTCGAAGATGAGCGTGCGTGCTTTCGTTACGAGTTTTGTTCGCTGGCTCATCTTTTACGTAGTCACTGCCGTCCAGGAGATGCAGTACTTGGAAGGAACGGCCACTCCTGCCGAGACTGGGTCTTCACGTCGACGCAAGGGTAAGTGCATTCATCTTGTCTATAAATCCTATGCCAGTTTACTCGCACGCTCTCATTTCGTCATGTACTCATTTATTCCGTTTTAGGTCCTGCCTTCTTGCCATCCGAGCATGACGACCTCCCGCCGAACATCGCCTTCATGACCCTGACCACCAGCGGCCCTATCTCAGCCCTTGACCTATCCGAACCCTATGGTTTGCTCGTCACTGCTTCGCTTCCGCCCAACGCAGCGACCCAAACCCGCTCAACCTTTCCGTTTGCGTCTTCGTCTGCCCCGCAACCTGCGTATTCGTCTGTGCACTATGCACCAGCTGATTCGGATCCACGTCTGTGGGATCTATGTGCGGGCGAACCTATCGGCAGACTGAGAGGTGCTGGTCCAGTGAGAGCATTGCAGATTTCGGGTCAAGCGTGTGTGACGGGTGGTGAGGACGGTGTGGTGAGGGTTTGGGACATGGGTCGGGTACCGGATGATGAAGATTCGGCTTCGACTGGATTCGTGGGTGGACCAAGTAGCTCAAACGGACGTAAAGCGAGGGAAGAGGAAGATTTTGTGCACCTTGAGAGGGAGAGTAGTAGCGAAGCGAGTGGTGGCGATGGTCCGGAGACGGGATGTGTGCGGGTGTTGGAGGGTCATTCCAAAGCTGTTACGGCGCTGTATTTCGAAGACGATTGCATGGTGAGTTCCTTGAGTGAGAGTGCGTTTCGTGGGAACTTACTCGGTTAACTTGGTCAGGTCACCGGAGCGTCGGACAAGACCATTAGGCAGTGGGATGTTTCGACTGGCCAATGTGTGCTCACGATGGATATCCTGTGGGCGATTGCGCATCCTGCGGGGAATGATATAAGTGATATGGTTGAGACGCCGTACGTCCTTGGCTCTTGTTAATAGGTGACATGTGCTGATGATTCGGTAGATATGATTTCTCGTCGAGTATGGTTGCGGAACATGATGATCGGTTTGTTGGTGGTCTGCAGTTCTGGGGGTATGCGCTTGTAAGCGGAAGTGCGGACGGTGCTGTTCGGATGTGGGATAGTACGTCTGGCCTTTCCCTACTCTTCCCTCCTACTTACGCCTGTTTTCTTTCCTAGTGCGCACCGGTCAAGCGCACCGTACACTCCTAGGCCACACGGCACCTATTACCGCTGTCCAATTCGACGAAACGCACGTTGTTTCTTCGTCCCGAGACGGAACGGTTCGGGTATGGGACCTTCGTTCAGGCGGGAGAAGCTATGACCTGTTGAGGTTTGGGTCAGGGAGGCAAGAGTATGGGTTGAGCGCTGGTGTGAGTGTAAGCGAATATTCGACAGTAGGCGGGAATGGCGGGGGAGGAGGAAACGGGATTGGAGTTGGAGATGTGCAGTTTGATACGCGCAAGATTGTTGGAGCCGGAGATACGGGTGTCGAGGTGCGTTTCTTTTTTCTTTCTTTCTATCTTTAGGGGAGCTAAGCTGGACACAGATCTTCAACCGGATAACACAGCAGTATACTGCGCTGACGGTCAACGGACACGTTGGCCCTGTTGAACGATTGAGGTACATTGACCGATACCTTGTCTCGGGCGGGCAGGATGCAACGGTGAAGATTTGGGCGTTATAGATGTGAAAGAAAAAATTCATGGCTTTTTTTGGATTGAATATTGGATCGGATCGTATGCACTCATGCGCAGTTGTGGTTCATTATGCAATGTTATGATGATTTGAACTCTACGTGTGAGATAAATAGGTGACTGGTGCAGGATGATTTCGCACAAGTAGTGAGTAGTTGTATTAGATTAGACCCGGAGGACAGATAAATGCTTTGCGATGTATGGTCGGTATAATAAAGATGTCTTCAAGCGGGAGCGAGCGGAAATAGAGTGCCGACAGCGGTACGTTTACACCATAAATGCAGGTCGGATCTACAAAGTTGAAAAGCACAAGCCTGACCAGAGAAGACTAGGTCGATCAAACTCCTATTCCGCTCGAGCGCGTCCATCAAAACACTATCAATGTCGCCTTGACGCGTCTCTGCGCTCACAGAATCACATGACGTGCTCACGGTCACGTGTTCCTGTGGCTCACATCTTGTTTCCCTCCACGACGTTCTTGCTTCCTAGTCATCCATTATGCCGCTTCCTGGAGAGCAACAAGCTGCCGCTCAACGTGTGCTTGATGTGCTCTTTGCCCAAAAGGCCAAAAATCGAGTTTTAGTTGAAATGTTCAAGGAGCTGCCGGATCGAGTTGCGTGGGTCGAGTATTACAAGGTTATTCCTGAGCCGAGGGCGTTGAATAATATCAAGGTCAGTGCGCGAATACCGGAGGTGGTTTTAATGATACTGATTATGGAAATCAGGACAAGCTGGAGAAAGGAAAATACAAGGTCGCGGCGGATTTGTTTTCGGATATCGAGCTGGTGTTTGCAAACGCGTATGTGTGTTGGTTTCTCATTTAGAGACGATTAATGACGCTGTTATAGAATACACTTTAACGAGGATACTTCAGGGATCAGTAATGACGCCAGGACACTCCAGGTGCGCCTCGTCTCATTCGCACAAACGTTGCAACATCATATTTATCTCGTTCTATCTTGCAGGGCGTCCTCAAAAGGGAGTGGAACGCTGCTGTAGAGGCCGGAACGCTTCCCAAAATCGAGGAAGAAATGGATCCACCTCAGCCTGAAGCGCCTAGCAGTTCAAACGCGCGTCAGCCCTCGCGATCTCGTACGCGAGACATCGCTCCTCCTCCAACGCCTGCTATTCGACTCCCTAAAAAAGCAGCAACTTCGACTCCGAGTATCTCTCGTACCGCCACAGCAACGCCCGCTTCTCAGCCGCTCACGCCTGCTCCACAACCGATTGTTCCTGTTCAAGCTGCATTACAGACGCCTCGCCCAATTCAGCCTATTGTGTCTACTGTGCCAATCGCGCCTGTACCAATACATGCACTCGTACCAGTGCCTGTTCCCGTTCCTGCTCCAGTCCCTTCTCCTGCCGAACCAGACGAGGATGGGACAGCAGGGTTGGTGAGAGATAAACAAGGCGACGAACTTGTGCGACAGCTCGAGGCTACGTTTCCTCGGTGTCCGCCTCCTGGGCCGGGGGGGTGGTTAGAGCTGGCCGCTGATGTTGACCCCATGGGGCGGTGCGCTGCAATATTGAGCGAGATTCGAGAGTTCAAGGACTCCGGGTGAGTTGCCATCCTGTCCGTGTTTCGGGTTTGTGTTGATTAGATTTTTAGAGGTGATCGACCGGCGGACGCATTGGAATGCTTACCGGATGAGACAGTGAATAAGACATTGTCGTTTGAGGTGCGTAGTATAATGCGAACAAGCGCTTAGAACTAACCCCAAACTAAAAGACCTCTATATCTGTTTCGCTAATCGAGGTGAGCTACTATGCTATAGCTCTAGGTTGCTCCGTTTGACGCGTATTGAAGGACAAACTCAGAGCACGAGCCTACTCTTTTGCCAAAGACTTCGATATGGACATGTCTCGCCTCTTCGAAAAGGCCAGGAGATGGCACGAAGAGGGAACGCACTCGTATGGCCAGGTTCTGGTGTTGCAGGTTCGTGCTTGTTATGGGTGTGATATTTCCGTATGCTAACTTTGTGTAGTGTCTCTGGCATAATCTCACTGGTCCAAAACAAGGAAATATGCAAGTTGACGTAACCTCGTCCAGTACTTCAGATCTGGGGGTTATGAGTTCGGCCGTTTTCAAGGGCATTGCGTATAACCCAGGCGATTGGGTATACCTCGCCAATAAGGAGATGCCGCCCAAGCCGATTGTCGCGCAGGTGCAGAAGATCGAGGGGTATGTTTATTTACAAATCATTTAGAGGTCGTTTTGACTTATGCCTGATATAGGGTAGATTCGGCCAAAACGCTAATCCTGACACAGTACTGGCGTCCAGAACGGGTCAGTTCAGATTTCACAAGTACCCGATTGATGGGCTGATATTTTGAATTTCTATTCTAGACTACTCACAGTGCAACGCGAACGTTTTGGGAGCGAGAAGTGTTTAGAACTGGCATTACGATTTCAGCATCCCTGCAAGAGATCATCGAACCTGTTGCATGTCAATTCTTTCCTAAACACATCCGTGGTCGGCCGAGCCCACCAGCGTGGTACCCAGGTCGGCCGCTCTACGTCTGCGAAAGCCGATACGATCCTTCATCCAAGAGCTTCTCGCGCATCAAAAACTGGTCATCCTGCATACCCGACGGAATTCGTAAACCTGCCAGTACCAACGACTGGGAATATATGCCGATTCTCAAGTTCGCAAGCCCAAACGGCAAGCCGGTTGTACCAAAAAAGCTTCCAAGTCCGTACTTGAAGGGTATGCCACTAGCAAAGAAACGGGGCGGGCAAGCTGGAAATACTGCAGCTGGCCCGCAAAAGGACCGATCGCTTATGAATGCTGTTGGAGGACCGACTGTTGTGCAAGCTTCGGTCGTAGACATATTGCCGGAAGAGACAAGTAAGTGTGAAACACTGTCGCATTGACTATTCGTTGATTTGATCCATGTTGTAGTAAAACACTTTGACCGAGACCCACACACGAATCAGCTTCTCTGGTTTGCAGGCGCACCAATTGAAACCCCTCGTATCCACTCTCGCCAACCACGACACAGCCTGGACTATCTTTATTTCCTTGCTCGACAACGTGAGCGGCAACATCGTGGCGAGGATATGAACGAAAACCGACGTAAAGCTGCAGTTGTACCGCCCCTGAGTGCTGAGCTCGCAAATCTATACCAGGATGTGTTTAGGAGTGAGATTGAGGACGGACGGGCGGCCATGGATGTAGATCGACATGCGGGTGCGGATCGGAATGGAGATGTGGAGATGAATATCCGGTCTTCTTAGAGAGCTAAGTCATGTCTCCCTCCTAATAGGATTTGGTTACATGTCCTACGGTGTATGCGCCAGAAGTAATGGATTTCTCTATTGCAAACAGCTTTCTTACTACAAATCACACGATTCGTCCATGAACTGTACCTGAGGTTTGCAGACCAATTGAACTACTGGCCTGTTTGCTTTTATTCGTTTTACAAACCTGGATCAAGAAGAAAAAAGTAGTCAAGAACAAGCAGGCCTGCCAGTCGCTTGTTTTTTTGCGCACAAACCTACTGCCATGATAACGCAAACACGATGCGCTTTAGCGATCACACTACATATCGCATGTTTCAATGAATCGGAATGCAGTACTTATACGTGACACGCAACTGAGAGGAATAAAATGATTCCAGGTGTGCTTTACACGGTCGCATATATGCACCTACATATATCTTATCAGTCCTATTCGTACAAGTAGCGAAAGCTCATAAGCGCACTCTCGGTGCTCAAAAATACAAATTCTTTTATTTCATCCCGTTTCCCATAGATACAATTCGGGCTAAGGTTTATTTGGCCTATCGAAAATGGCTCCACAAAGGCTCCACAGTGGTGTTTTTCTATAACAAATTTGACCCATATTTGGGCCAATTTGATTCTAGCCTGGTCAGAGGTGTCTGGTGGGTATAGCTTCTACCAACTAGTGCTATTGCATACAGTTCAAGCATATCATTTCTCTTAATAGTGAACACTATCAGGCGATATAATCTGGTTTGTGGTCAAACTTCAGAAAAGCCGGCGGGCCCCTTTTCACAATTCCCTGTGGAACCAAACGTTACACTCAGCCTTTTATAGGCCTACAAAATTTTCCTCTCACCTGTTCATCCCACTCAAGATACGCCTCAAACTTAAATCCAATAGGCGCAATAACTAGCTGTATCTCAAACGCGTCTTTAGGACTTGTCTTTTCATACTTGCGAAGCCGCTTGCTGCTGCATTTACTCAGGTCGGCTGTCACGCGACACACTCTGCGATAGCCTGGATTAATACGACCTGCCATGAGTGCACTTCAATACACAATCTTGTTTCATTACGCGGCATTCTCACCATTCTCATCCTTGGCCCATCCAGGATTGTTGCCTTCTGGTCCATTAAATGTCCACAGATCGCACATGTACGTCCCGGATCCCTCCGCTGCACTGCGTGATGGGTTCAGCGACCTAACGATCCTCCGACGAACCGGAGATATCGGATCTATTATCGTGCCCTGCACCAGTATCAAAATACATGTGGCTCAGTTGGCACGTACGGATATGTGAAAAATACACACCGCTTTGGTGATTTCAGACCACCTGTTAGCGAGTACGGCATAACCTGCATGTCCGCCGTAAACCTTGCGGCCGCGGTGCTCTGAGTTCGAGGTATCGTATCGTTCTCCAATGAGTATACCGACTCCATGGGGTATAGTGTTAATCAGTATGTTCATTCCACGCAACAATGCACCGCCGAGAACAAGTTGAGACCTGTTTGAATAAAATATTCACTAAGCTTCCCAAACCTAGGATGGCGTTTGACAAAACCTAACCTAGTGTTGTTGGTTGAGATGACTTGACAGGTCGATGAACTAAACTTGTCCGAAAGCTTCTCGCGGAAGTAAGGACTGTACGCAAGATCGCCTTGTTCCACAGCAGCGCCTATAAGAAGGACATACTGTAGTGTGTTCTGGCATCGGACACGATACGCACAAGTCATTTTAAGCCACTCGCCTGGAAACCATGCTCCTTCTGCTGTTCCAGAATCTCATCACATATAATAGATACGCTTGGCTCGAAGAAGCTTTCCACTATTGTTCTAATTGTAACCCAAGAGAAATCAGATATATATTCTGCGCTGAGGGAGCAAGATGAGTGCATACCCAGTTATTGTTATCCGCCCACGTCGAACCCGTAAATTAGGCTCGTTGAATCGTGAACCTGCAACCTCGATCCTATGTTCTTGATCTAGAAGTCTAAACGACGGCTTGACTGTAGACTCAAAGTCCTTGCAACCTCTTAGTGTGTACTCTTCCCGATCTTCTGCTGATAGCCCTGCTTGCTTAAATATCCCAGACAAGTAACCGTGGCACCTAGAAACAATCCAGGCGTTTCCAGCTTCGACGCCTGCATGTAGATGTCAATACATCGGCATAGGAGCTATTATGGTAAATTGAGATGTGTTTTTTTACTCACGCGAGGTTGTGACATGATTCACTTTAATCGTCGTAGCGGCTTTGCGCACTGAGTATGTGCTTATGTCAGTAGCTGAGTCCTCGGTGCAACACATAAGGAAATTAGAGCTCTAAGGAGTTCATGATCATTTAGTGTGTTACACGGGACGAGTTGCCATGTGCTCACAATGGAATGAGGGAGGTCATTCTGCTGTAGAATAACGCCCATGAGGCATGCATCTACCTCGCTTAAGAATTGGACATCCAGGTTACTTGCTTCTAACACCCTAACTCGCTTGAGACATCCACACAGGAAGTCTTTCTGCCGAGTTGACCAGTCATCGGGATGTGTAGCTACTATCGTGGGGCTTCGGCTGAGGGTTTCCCAAATACGACTGCCACCGATGATCCGATCTTGAAAGTAGAACTTCGCATGCTGGAACATGTAATCTATATAATCAATATATATGGTTGAAAGAGAAATTCCCAGAGGTAAAGCTATGGTGATAAATTTGGTATCATATCACTTAAAGCCTTGTAGTAGCCCTGCCTACCTTGTATGGTAGACTCAGCGGCCGACGGATCCAGATATAATGGGAACCCTTGGATACGGTACCAGCCGTTGTCCTCAGCTCTTTCCTCGGCTTGGATAGTTGAAGCCTCTGCGCCTGCAGCCGCCATCTACCGGAACATAACGTTTATCATGCGTAGTATAAATAGCACTATGGCAAACTTGATACCTTCCCGGTCCGGTCATACCATAACACTGTCGGGACAGCGCTACTCTGGTTTCGCCCTTCTTGTCCTGGCCAATGCGTAACAACGAGGAGCTCCGAAGAATTCCCTTTGAATTGATTCATGGAGTCAGGTTCATAATGACGGGGAAGGTCTGGTACATAAATGATCTAACCAGGTTGCAAGTAAGAAAGCGCTATTCCGCTAGAGTGAATGCCAATATGAAGACTGAAAACAATCTTCGCTGGACCCTCCCACTTTTCAGGATCAAGAAGCATTACTTTAGGTGATACTGAGTATGAATAAATTTTGATATACTAAAACATGCCGTATGGTGGATGGCAAGGGGCAAGGCAGCCACGTGAGAAACGGTGGCTATAGTGACAAGCGCCGGTTCCTAGATTGTTGTCATTTGTGATGTCAATGCCAGGGAGGTTCCCGAATTCGACGACGATGAACACCACAAACACTCCACGAACGATCAAAGTCGTCATTATTGGTGACAGCGGGGCGGGCAAGGTCAGCCGCAAAACCTGCATTTGGCTCGCCGCTTACTATGGACCGCTCACGTAGACTAGTTTCCGAAATCAGGTCAGTTAAGGGCCATGCTTCGTCTAACTGGCGGCTCGTCTGACCAGCTGCAGTACATCACAGGGAGATTTTCGTCTGCATATCGAGCGACTATTGGGGCGGATTTTATTACCAAGAAGCTCCCTCATTATGCCAACCCTGAAGAGTCAGTCATGATGCAAATATGGGTGCGCCTCTTGACGTTACATGATTATGATGCACAATTCAAACGAGAACTTTCCAAGGACACAGCCGGGCAAGAGCGGTTTTCGTCTCTATCGACGGCTTTTTTTCGTGGCGCGGATGCCGTTATCCTTATGTTCGACGTGACTAGTCCTGATTCCTTAAACTCTCTACGGAAGTGGTGGGAGGAATTTGCCACCAAGTGCCCGATCCCCCGAGAGACCGAAGTCGAGTTTTGTGCAACGTTTGTTGGAAACAAGATTGATCTTTCTGGAGATATTAGGTCGAATACCGGCGAGATGAACGGGAGTGGAACACATCCGAGCAGTGGGGGTTCATTGGTCGCCGAGCAACTCGCACAACAACTCCTGCAAGACCTAATCCCTACCCCTCGAGCTTCGTCCCCGACTCCTGAACAACCCATACGCCGACGGACGATAACCATGGACGGCATGTCATTAGACTCTAATGAATCCTCGGACAATCTCGCTACACAGCCCGCTGACATCCCTCACTCTAACGGACACCTCCGCGCCACTACTTCTGATACAGAACCTGAACCCGAATCACCTCCTCGATCTGCGTCTCGTTCCCGTTCGATTGGCGTGCCGTCTAGTAGCCCGCGTCCTCCCTGGGTATCCCGAATCAAGTCGCGGGCGCTGAGCCGAGAAGGAAATGGTACAACAACAACTGGCCATTCAATTTATCATACCCCTGCAGCATCCTTGTTTCGTACCACGAGCCCAGTCAGAGGGCGGGCGTCGCCTAACCAGAGCCAACTCCGGCGGGGTGGATCCTCTGCAATCTCGATGGAAACCGCACGGTCCCACTTTTCCGCCTCGACGCCAACCCAGCCCTCTCGATCTCGCTTGACGTCTTATTCGTCCGCCATCACAAACGAGTCTGATGCTACTGTCAAACCCCCAAAAGTATCCGGCGAGACGGCTCTACCTGACCTTGAAGAGACTTCAACCGAGCATCCGGATTCATCGCCACCAGAGACCGGCCCACGACTATTCTGGGCGAGTGCACGCACAGGGCAGGGTGTCTCATCTGTATTTGAATATATCGCTCGCCGAGTCGTGCAGCGATGGGAGTGGGAGGAATCAAGATTGGGATTTGACGAGGGGGAGGAAGAAGAAGACGGCCCGACGGCGCTGAGGCTAAGAGATGATTGGGGCAAGGGCAAAAAGAGTTGGAAAGCCGCATGCTGTTGATATGGGGTTTCGTTTTATGGTACATTTGTGGATACATGGACATTATATTTAACGGGCGCTAATAACATTCATCACGTGATGATTACTCACGTTGCAAATCTCCTGCTCTCAGCCATCGTCATATCTCGCCCACCTCCCCTGAAACGATCAAGCTAAAATGAGTGGTCGATCCCGCCAACCTACCTATATTACTCAGTCTGGACCTGCCCACGATGCGAACGAGGGCTCGTTTGCACGATTCATGAGAACAGAAGTCTGGGCTGCTGACAAGCGTGCAGGTAAATTGAGTTTTATCCTCGTTCATTTCTCCAGTGTGTTGACATTGTCTCTCTTCTGTCGGGTAGGGAACATTAGCCTACTCACAGGAACCGGTTTGTTCTTCGGGTCAATTGTCGTTGTCCGTAACTTTGGCGGGTTGCTCATTCCTGCGTGATGTGATTGGGTATGTGGACCAACAAGCATGCATTCCTCCGCTCGTAAGTATTGATATATCCCCACATATGAAAACTCATGCTGAGGTCACTTAGCATATATTTGTAGCCTTACACCAAATCGCATAAAATAACGTACCCCCTATTTTGTTTCTCTAAGCAAGAAGACACACCTCGGATGATCAATCTTAACTCAAACCGAGGAAAATGGCGCAACACAGCTGCTCTTCTTGGCACGGGTTCCCGGCCCGGATTAGCATGAGGTCATTCCATGCATATAAGAGCACCCGGAGTACGATCCAACCCCGCTACTGACGTACACGTCCCCACCACACATATCATGCCGTCTCTCAACCCGTTTGACAATGTTGTGAATGCGCTGAATGAGCACCAGATTATCCCTGATGTGAGCCTCGGTGACATTTTTTCTACCTGGTACTAAGCAGTGCCTATCTCAAAGGTGATCCCAAAAGATTTTATCCCATCTACACTGCTCGGCGTCTCTTGGGACGATAAAGAAGCTCAGCTCGGAAACGAATTGACCAAGGTTGATACCGCTAATGAGCCAACAATCACGTTTGCACCAGCAGCCGAAGATGATCCAGCAAGCACTTATACGGTAGCATTCTTGGATCCCGATGCGCCATCGCGCGCTGATCCCAAGTTTGGACCTTTCCGGCACTGGGTGGTGAGCATGATCTTCTTGCTTTGGTTCTAGGTCGTGGCACTAAAGATAAACCCGGCGGTTGATGTAGATCACAGGCCTCAAAGCACCTGCAGTCGAGACACTCGTTGCTCTAGCGAAGGAATCTGATCCAAGTCCGCCGGTTGGCGCCAAGTCGTTCAAGGCCGCCACGACACCATACCGCCCGCCTGGCCCAGGCCCGGGTACAGGTGTCCATCGTTATGGTGAGTGCGAGTTCCGCTTTTACGATTCGCAGCCGACTAATCCCTGGTAGTATTTCTCCTTTTCCGTGAACCAAACGTTGGATTTGAGGTGCCTGCGGACGCACTTGAGCACGGTGCTGAACTCGAGCAGCGACGAAAGTGGTCGGGTATAGAGTTTGGGAAGCGGTACGGGCTGACCCTCGTTGCAGCCAACTTTTTCTTGCTCAAAGCCGCTGATGCGTGACAGAGCATTTGTATTCAATATTGAAAGTCAATGTAGATGATCGAGTCAATAACGTAGTAGGAGAGACGTTGTAATTGTAACGGGGGCCAATAGACGGTAATCAAACGAATGGAGAGAGGGCCGCATCGAAGCTAGGAAGTTGGCATTCCTGCCGCTGCTGCTTCAACTGCAGTGGGAGGTTTGTTGCGACCGACCTTTGCTTCGGCATCGACTATGAGGTTACAACGAGTTAGGGTAGCGTTGAGGAATGCATCCAAACACAAGACCAAGTTACAATGTCAAAGAGTGGTTGTTTCACATGTAGACATGAGAGTACGTACCCCAGGGACGTCGGTCCATTGGACATTGTTGTTTCGATGCCGGTTGGTCGAGCCACTTGATCAGGCAATGCATATGAAATACATGTGTACATTGGCCCCAAACTGTACCAGATGCGATGTTAGTGAGATACTCGTCCGGATCTGAGCTAGAAAATGCACTTAGAGGACAATCGTCTCCTGGCGTCTTGCAAGTTGGACAACAACCCTCAAACGCGACACGGCATATACCACACACATCTTCCTCTTCATCTTCTTCTCCTTCTGGCGCGTCGGTTCCAATGTCCCATTTCCAGTGCGCGACTGCGTGCCAATGTTTGACCTTGACTTTCATAGTTATGGCAAGTGGTGGGTTGACAAGAAAGACGCCTGGCGCTTGGCGAAGCAAACCTTCGGCTCGGCAAACAATGCTCGCCGAACCGGTTCTTCCCCACAACCATGGCTCCCACTCCGAGCAAGACACCTTACATGGCTGAACATGTATCTTCCACCTCAACGTTTAAAGACAACATATTCGATGGAAAGGTTCTATTTTGTACTGGAGGAGGAAGTGGCATTTGTAAAGGGATGGTTGAGAGCATGGTGAGTGGACTTGGTCTCGGCCGCATTGCTCAGGCTGACCGAATATTGCAGATGAGGCATGGCGTAAACGCAACCATTGTTGGAAGAAAGTATGAAAATCTGCTCTCAAACTCTCATATAAACTAGACTAACTTGAAATACAGTCTTGAGAGGCTCACCTCGTCAGCAAAAGAGCTCTCGGGCAAGACAGGCCGTAAATGTATTTCGGCTCAGGCGGATGTGAGAAGCCCGGAGCAGCTTCGTGCGGCCGTAGAGACCACTATTTCGCAGTTCGGCCGCATTGATTTTGTTATTTGCGGTGAGTTGATTTACATTTCTACCTGTTAAATCATGTTTGAGTTTTGGACCTTGCAGGTGCTGCTGGCAACTTCTTGGCTCCAATCGAAGGTATTTCCGAGAAGGGGTTTCGCACCGTCATGGAGATTGATACGGTAAGTTACCTGGACTTGACTCTGCTCAATTTATCTAACACCTCTCCAGCTGGGCACATTCAACACTGTGAAGGCAACGTTGCCCTATGTTCGGGAGCAACATGGAGCGTACATCATGGTATCTGCTTCGTTGCACTATCGTGGCACTCCGTGGCAGGTAGAACAGTGCTGTCTAGACTTGGACTTGTAGATTGACATTGCGATACAGGTGCACGTGTCGGCCGCAAAGGCTGGGGTCGACGCTATCAGTCAAGTGATTGCTGTAGAGGAAGGCCCGCGGGGTGTACGAAGCAACGTGATTGCCCCAGGTACGTTCGCCTTTACTTCCGAATCCGCTGGCTTTAACATTTGCGGGAGCAGGGCCGATTGGGGGCACTGAAGGGATGGATCGTTTGGGTGCCAAAGCTACAGAAGACGAGACGAGGGCGCAAGGATTGGCTCTCGTGTCGGATATCCCACTCCAACGATATGGACATATAGGGGATGTTGCGAACACTGCAGTTTTCCTTTTTAGCGAGGCCGCAAAATGGATCACTGGCCAGGTGCTGGTATGTTATTTAAACTCTTGCTCAAACATCCATTAGTCATACCGAGTTTTCAGGTCGTTGACGGAGGCTCGCTTCACACGTTGAAGAACAGCCTACCCTACCCGGCTGGAATCCTCGATCCCAGCTCGGTTCAAAAGTACATCAAACCCAGGCTGTAACCTCGTGATACTATTCTGGAGAGAAAGTTACTGTATTTGGTACTGTTTCTGTATGTTTGTCTGACATACGTGCAACAATAAATGTGTTCATACGAGTCCGCGTGCTCACGGCCATGACGATCCATACTGGGTATCACAAGGCCTATAGCCAGCTGTTCTCATTTCATCTATGACTGATTCGCCACCGACGGACTTCGGCCTGGGTAACTCGTGATAACGTTCATAACTGGTCTGGTGGCTCGGTGCTCTTCTCAATCTTCGTCCACCACCCTCCGCACCCATGAAGGATCTGATCGTCAACGCTAGCAAGTCGTGATCCATGGTTAAATTCAGCAAGCGTGCCACTAACCGCGCTACCACCTCTAGACTTTCCTCGTACTCCGAGCGGGCGCGTGTACCACCTTGGTCTCAAGCATGGGGAAATTGCCAACCGAATAGTCAGTAGCATTTCTGCCTCAGCGTGTCTCCCCGCCCCAATAACGTCAAATTTTTAATTACTTCAGATTACAGTAGGAGACCCAAAACGTGCGAAAACGGTCGCATCCCATTTTGACAAGTCGCCTCGCCCATTTGAGGTCCTGAGTGAGCGCGGTTTTTTGACCATCACCGGTGCGTACAGACCTGCAGGCAATCCCTACGTGCCGATTGACCCACACGCGCACTCCCGGATCCAGGTCGCTTCAATGGCGTTCCTGTCTCGGTTATCGCCATAGGCATGGGTGGTCCCAACATGGATTTCTTTGTTCGCGAGGCGCGCGAGTGTCTGGTGGGCGAAATGGTCATTGTCCGGTGCGTCTCACACCTTACGATTGCATGTCACTCAATGATCGGGTTTGGGCGGCACCAGTTATGGTTCCTGTGGGGGTCTGACCGATATACCTGTGGGGTCGTTGGTCATTCCAGAGTCGTGCATCGCCATCACGCGAAACTGGGATTTTGACTTTACTGCCCCGGAACGGGAGTCCGACGATAAAGATGCGTACATAATAAGCAAGCCTGTACGTACTTTCCTACTACGCGATGATTTACTTGCTAACTTTTGGAACTCAGGTCAGCGGTGACCATGTGCTCCACGCCAAGCTTGTCGAGGTCATTGGCAAAGCGGCTGCTACGGCTCATGTGGCAGGTGGTACCCAGACCTCCGTCTTTGGCAATATTGTAAATGCGGCTGCGGACAGGTCGGTGGCGCATTCCCAGCTCGAGGGCCCGATAACCAAACTACTTGATCAGCTTCTACTCTTCTCAAGGGCGGCAAACCACGTTCCCAGATCACAATTCGGGCTTGATCGACAAATTGCTCTCGGAGGTTCCTCGACTTACTACTCTTGAGGCAAGGCTAATCACTTGTATGCGAACTGTGTCAAGAATGCTGACTTTGATTCACAGATGGAAACGTTCCACTTGTACCATCTTGCCAAAGTGTATCCACGAGGCTCAACGCCTGATTCCGCCACTAAGCAGGCGGAGATTACCCCACATGGTACGTCAATCGTTCCATTTATATAGATATTAGATGCCCATATGTGGTCGTTTTCCATCAGCCTCAAATACTGTACGTGCGGGCGGCATTCGAGCATCTGGCATACAGATGGTTTTTGCGTCCCGGATGACGCAAGCTTTCATCACTCCTGGGCATGTGCACGAGCTAGAACAATGGGTCGGGCGTGCATGTCTCGAAGCGATCACCCAGTTTGATATCGCCGACGAGGTATGCATTATCGCAGCTTTCCGCAGAACTCATCTCACTGACGTATCTGGTAGTTGCTTCACCCTCCTGAGGAAAGTGTTTGGGCCTGACCGAGGCCCATTTGTTCTGCTTCCTGTATGGTTAGAGTTGTCGGAGCTAGTTGTAGAATACGTGTAGGTCTGCAGTCTAGCATATATTCACATCAAATGTTATAGACACCTGCGTCACATGATGATTTTTACAAGCGTGATCCTTCGGCTCCGAAACTATTGAAACTTTACCATCCTCAACCATCCTCATAGCCACGTACCTCGCATCACCAGCGTCCCGAACTAGGGGCGAATATGGCAAAAGGACGTGCATGACATTCTGCGACGTCATCCTAGTCCTAGTACAATATTCCGAATTGGCACGAAACCAGGGACAACGCGACCAGGGCTGCCTATTTCATAGCTCATATATGGGAAGCCGCGGCGGAAGGACTTTCTGATGGCTTGGATGGGAAAAGATCGACAAGACTACTGGACTTGTTGCCTGTTCCCCCAATGGCGAGCCGGCGCTAGCCGCGTGCTAGCGAACTGATGATGTTGTGCGTCTGGGCTAGACCCCCAGGCCGGAGATCGTTGGTCAATCGCCGTCTAGGCGGGCTTCGAGATGCTGGTGTGAGACAGTTTATGTGGTTGCAACAAGGTTTCGGCTGATCAGGAGTGTTGTTTGTCGTAGTAGCTTCGATACCGTGAGGCTAAGCCGTGTATACACCGCACCTGCCACGCTGCAAGCTCGATGCCTAGTTCTTGCCAGATTGCTCGACGAGGGCGGCTTCAAGGAAATTCGGAGTTTCCCGGCTCTGTCGACTTATCCAATCGATGCTCCAGAGAGGGTCTACGATGGAAGAGGGGTTGAAAATGGGGTACAAAGCATACTAGGGCAGGATTTCGCGGAGTTCTATCGCGTGGTGGGTCGTGCTGTGGCGACTACTTCGATGGACGATGTCATGTCCTGCTCCTTTTACACTCCCTCTCTTCCCTCTATCCCTCTATCCCTCCCGACCCGAATCAATTTCTCCCCAACCCTCCTTGTACATCGTTTCTTTCTTACGCCTCACTTTTCGGCTTGTTTTGGCCATCGCCGTCTATGCATTGAGTGAGGGTCAGCATACTCTAGGTCCTCGCTGTGGTTTTGATTCGTGACTCCCTGGCATTTATACGCCATCATTCGCCGATCATCGTGCGCCATCCGTCTTTGTCTAGCCCCCTGGCCAGAGCCCACTGCCGCTCGTGACCCCAAGCGCCACCGAACCTAGGCTACGTCTATCGTGCTCACATCTCTGGTGCCCGACGCAATATTTGGGGTCCCAGCAGCGTGGGTTTCCCCCCGCGAGGGCTATTTGAGCTTTCGCAAATGGGTTCTCAAACTACATTTTACCCGACTGCACAATTCAACTCCCCAGCAGGGCGATCGTCTTACCATCCTTATTACCAACTTGACTCTTTCAACGAGCTACGTCACCGACTCCCTTCAGCTATTTCAGCCATCCCCTCTCTGAGAGACGGTTACGTTGAAACTACTGGGACTTTGCATAATCAACCAGACTCTTATTGCGGCTATTCCATGCCTCCATTTACCCACAACTATCCCTTCAATCACGGCCAGGATGCCAACTTTCAGTTCCCACAGGGTGCCTTTCCTTATCCCAACGCTTATCATGACAACAACTCTGCTTTCAACTGTGAGGATCTTGACATCGCGTCAATGTCAGGTGACGATGACATGGAAGGACTAGGTACGAGATTGGCTGGCGGGTAGTATCACCCTAACCATATCGTTTAGATTCCAATTCTCAGTTGCGTTCTCAGCAACTCAATTCGGACGGCACTCCAAAACGTCCTATGAACGCGTTCATGATCTTCGCTCGCAAACGTCGACCCATGGTAAGCTTGCACAAAATCTTAGCATCGTTCAGGTTGTGATCTTATAGCTTTCGTCCAAGGTTTCGTCTGAACAACCGACCATGAGGACCGGAGAAATCTCGAAAATATTGAGCAAAGAATGGTCTGATATGCCGAAAGTATGTGTTTGTCATCCAGGATCGTCAACGAATTCTAATCCTTTGGCTTCAGGAGGACAAGCAGTTTTATCTGGATCAGGCAAAGAAACTCAAGGCAAGCGGAAATATTTAACGTTCAGCTTACCAGCGTCTAACCCTGGTCGTGTAGGACACGTTTAACATGCGTTGGCCGGATTATGTGTACAGGCGTCGACCAAACAACTCTCGCAAACGCCGTAAGCTTGTGGGCGCTTCTGGCGTTGGGCCTGTTCGAAACGGTGATGCCCCCTCCGACGGCCGGGTTGGTACTCCCGCTGATTCTACTGGAGCTAATCATAGCGGCGACGAGTCCCAGTCCCAGGCCGACTCCGTGTCTTCACCTGTTGGCACACAGCCTAAGCTCCTTTATCCTGCAGCTGATAGCTATGGCGGCAGATCTCCAGGACAGATCTCAGACCGTTCCCCAACGCCATCGGTGGCGTCTGTCGGGTATGGTGTAGGCTCTGCCTATGTTCCTTTAGCCCGCTCGAAAACTTTGGGCGAGCACATACCGCTTGATCAGGTCAAATCTCAAAAGGAGTTTTACGTTGGCGGGCAAGGCCCGTATTACGATGACCTTGATCACAGTGACACATTCGCTCCTAATCACCCCAACGATATCAATCCACAATTGCAAAGCTGGCATCCGTTCAATGAGCACACTCCTTCGGGAGTGGTAGGGACTCTGACGCCATCACCGCCGCCAGTTGGCGCACCCTCTTCTCAACCAACTCTCAACTCGAGTATCCCTAGCCATGTTTACGCACCTGGGACTTGGACGAAGGCCCAGGAACCCTCGGATCCCCAAACATTCGAAGGATCGACAAAACTTTGGGGTGTCTTGCCAACTTTGGGGGATTATCGTAGCATGGACGAGCAGGGGGTGCGTTCGGTACTCCCTGGGGAAGATTCCACACTAGGCGTTTCGCACCTCGGCTTTAGATCCGAAGCTGCATCAAGCGCAACTATACCTGCGATTCATCCGTACGGCCACAACGAGGCCCCCCTTATCGAGAGCGGTCACTATCACTCCGCATATATGGATGCCGGCGGATCTGTTCAACCTTCTCACGGATCCCCTTCAAGTTCTTCTTCGTCTCCGTACGAGAGGAGCCTTCCTATTCTTCAAGAGGATTCGTCGTCGTATGTCGACGTCAATAGCTGGGTCCCTGGTACGCATTCCACCTGAGTATTCCCTTATAGCCTTTTCTGCGCGCTTTGATGAGTCGGCTTTGCTCTGTATCACCGCTCTGTATCGTATTGCCGTGCGTCGGTACGCGGCAAACTCTCCTTGTGTTATTCATGTCGTCTGTTTTTCTTCTGACTGTGCTGAACCCTTTCTGTTGTATTGCGTTTCTGAAGTGTCTGTCTCGTGGAAGCGGCGATTTATACACGGGCCGCCCTTCGAGGAGACATACCTTCTCTCAGTATATATTTTCTGTAACAAGCTTGTGCACTATCAATTAGATCATTGTTGCTATACCCGCTTTACACATTAGCTATTAAGATCAATGCACATCAGATCATAGGCGGCAATAGCTCGGCCGCCACCCCAGGTGTGGCTAGCTTGCCGCTCGATTTCGCCCATCACGTCTGCTCGTACATCTGATACAGCCAAAGAACCCAGCAGCTCATGAGTTGTGGAGGGGCCTACAGGAGATGAGAACCTGTCAGAGTTTGGTTAGCACTCTTTCGCTAACCGATCGCCTAGGTTCCCGTGTGGGCACTCATTGTCATCAGCTCTTGACTATCATGATCTTGTTCAGGATGCAGAATGGCCGAGGAAAGGCCACAATACGAAAGCAATGACCGAAAGGCTGCTGACCTTGCGCCAAAATGATTCAGTACAAGCCTACGAGCGCGGATAGCACAAGCGAAGTCTCCTGCCATGGTAGGTGTCGAGTGGCCGCGTTGTATGGCTCGTTCCATAACACTTGCTTCTGTGTCCGTTTTAGAGCTCTTGGGATCAATGCTAAGAGGAATATATGCGTTTGTTGCCTCATGCACTAGCAAGTTCGCATCCATTGCCATGTCTTTAATTGCCCACGGATTGGAGGTGTCCCCCAAGATCACCAGTTTTCGACCTGGAACAAGTACAGGAGGATCTAGTACAGTGCCATCCGGTAGTATGATGGTTTTGCGAGAGCGCAGTAGCTGCCCAAGCAGCGATCGAGGATTCCGTGTACCCTGCGCAGCAAGGGCATTGGCGTTACGGTCAAGGGGTTCGATATACGTTTGTGGGTCAAATGGGGCCGCGCGTGGTAACTCTTGAAAGACGTAGCCTATACAGGGCACTGCAAAAACAACAGGATTGTCAAGCACCAAACGCCAGGATCGTCAAACGGCAGGAGCCGATGGTAATTGCGAAGAGGTCTCAATGGGAGCGAAACAGCGCCACAGTGCAGCATAACAACATGGGAACGCTTCTCAATAAACTTACCTCGATGTTTGATCGGGCCAGCACTAACCACCCATCCTGCGTCGGTCTCGAATTTCGCCCAAGTTCCGTCAGCCGATTGTGCAAGATTTTTCCCTGGAGCCTCGTTGATATGCAGTTCAGACTGCCCACCCGAGTCAGAATCGTCGCTTGGGAATAGGAGCTCGTGCACAGCGTACTTCCCCGACAAGGTCGTCTGAGTAATACGTAGAGAGGTTCTTAGCAGTTCTCGAAGACCACGGGGCCCGAATATGTCGAGTCGTTTAGTATCGGGCGTTGGCTGCACACTCGTGATTGAAGACATCAGATTCCTGAGCGGAGGTTAGCGTGTTATGTATGCTAACAATCCCACCCACCTCATCAGGGGTGCTATACCCATACAATGATCCACTGTTATCCAAAATGACAGCCATATCAGAGATGGGGAAGCGTGATGCAGAGATTGTGTACGTACTGTGTAAATGGGTGACAAAAATCTTTTGAACTCTATTCATTTTGAGCTTCGCCCGTAGCATTTGCCGCTCTGTGCCTTCAGCGCAGTCAACCACTGACAAAACATTCAGCATTTGTACTAGATCAAGCCCTTGCTAGTTCAGTGCTTACACCATATGGAAGAGTCTAGACTGATCGCACTTGAGGTGCAAGACCGTGACAAGGTGGGCCCACCTCCAGCGCTGGTTCCTAGAAACGTGATTGCCAGGTGCTTGGCCATGTAATGACCTGGCTTGATGATGGGCTCGATAATGAACCCAAGAAGGACAGATCACAAGGCTCTAGTGATACGGGGGCCTTAGGCTAGGTCGGATGAGGCTCAGCTGTAGTAGTGTTTAGTTGACAATTCAGATGTGGAGATAACCAAGTTACTACTATAGAGTTTGGCTCAACTGGGATTGGGCGCTAAGGGACAACCCCTGACACGTGATGAATCCCCCCCTTTTCTGGGCAAGATATATGAATATTGAATCATCTCAACCTCGTAATTAAGTTAGGATATGTATTCGAATGTCGAATCTAGAACCAAAAGGGCTGGAGCAAGAGTGAAGAAAACATCTACCACACAAAGGCGAGACTGACTAAAAGAGACCCCCCCCC